>PPHD01002708.1:2626-34610 GCA_002909625.1 Bambusicola thoracicus
CCCCCCCAGCACCCAACACATGCACTTGTGTACAGTAACAGTCATGTGGAAAGCCAGAGCTCATAGTATTGCTTCTACCCCTCCCGTAAACAGCGTTTTGTTTTCCTATTCCTTTCGTTGTCAGCTGCACTAATTGCTTAAAACCACCGCAATAACTTAGAAAGTGTAACATTAACATAACCTCCTTCCTACACCCAACTCGATGGCAGGAAGCAAATCTGCAACAGGATTCGCACTGAGCCATCTTTAAATAATTCCTATATACAGAACTGAAACCACCCTTCCCCTGCCACTGCGTGCTTTGGGGCTGTCCTATGGAGGGCTGGAAGATCCCAAGCAGCACTGTAGGGCACAAAGAGAGGAGCTGCCCCATAACACGGCTTTGTCACCTGCAAGACAGAGATGTTGGCACGGGTTATTGCTGTGTGCCAACTCCCTGCCCAGGCCCCAGGAGCTGCTCCTGGTGCTCTTCACATCCCATCCCCGTGCCTCAATCTGCAGCTTGGTGGGTCGATCTCAAGCTCCCTCTTACCAGCAGCTTCTCCTAAATGGGGCAGCCAATTTCTGTGCCATCCCCAGGAAGGTGCTGATGTCGGCCACGAGGATCCCTTTGCTTTCGAAGACGTCTCTGCTGACGCTGGGCTTTTCTGCAAAAAGGAGTGGCACTGTAACACAGAGGTGCCATTGAGATTCTCTGAAAGCTGCAGAGAATGCCCCCAGATCCCACTGCACTTATTCTGTTTTGCAGATTAATGGGAGAGCTTCCCAGCCTCAGCCAAGAGAGTGTGACACAGAGCCATCGCTGGGCTCAGAACAGCTAAAACTGAGAAGACCTCCCCCAAAAATCTGTTTGTTTTGCCTGTTACGGCACTGACTCACAGCACAGAGCTGCTTACCCACACCTCAAACCAGCCATTGCAGCAGCGATGAGAGCTGAATGAGCCACTATTTGTCGGGGGGGGGGTGCCTGGAGCCTGCCCTCACCTGTGAGATACACCGCAAACCTGGCGCTGACGTGCTGGACCTGCAGGTTCAACAAGCACTTCATGTACTCGGATCCAGGGGACGAGCTGGAGTCGCACGCGTGGTAGTGCAGCACCTCAACGAGGTCTTGGCATGACTTCAGGATCAAGTTCTTCCTATGGGCGTTGGCGTCCACCCTGTACAGGGAGAGGGGCACAGCTCCAGTCCTCGCCAAAATGTGCTGCTCAGAGCTTTGAGACATCTCCCTGCCATAGGAAACACCCAACGGGCTGAAAACCAGGTCTACTAACTACCGTGTGCTATTGCTGTGTGCTCAGGGTGGAGAGGATCAGAATTATCCCCATTTGTTGAAGCGTTTTCTGCTCAGTGAGAACAAACCAGCTCGTCTGCCAAAGAGAGGGGGCAGCTGCCTTATGGAGATGCAGCGGGGTGCACAGGGCGGCTGCCAGAGCTCTGCCTCATCCAGGATCATGTGCAAGGCACAGCATTTCAGGCCAGCTCCTCTCCAGGTCCCAGTCCTGCTGCTCTCTCATAGAGATCAAAAAAATCCATGGTGTTTTACCTGCGAGCGTGCAAATACCGACCTCTGGCAATGCCACACTCACTGATGAGGGCAGTTCTCATGTTCTTCATGTTCATTTTGTGAGAGGCCAAAGCCCAGCTGGAGGCACCTAACACCCCCCTCTGTGCCCACGCTCCACCGTGGTGCCCTATTGCCAAGGACACTGAGGACAAAGGATTTGCTGCCACACGGCCATTACCTGACGTTCTCTCGGAGCTTTTTGCTCTCCTTGTAGTGGAGGAACCACTTCCACCTCCCGCTTCTGTTCAGCTTTTCCAGGACCTTCACCACCTCTTTCAGTTGCCCTGGGGAGACAGCAAGAGTGAGGGAGGGTCCTGTTGGAAGCTGGGCACTGTGGGGCATTGTGGGTTTTTGCCATGGTGAGCTGGGGGCTCACAGCCTCTTTGGGATACCATCCCAGTGTTTAAAAACACAATGCTGTGGATTTATTCCCCTAATATTGAACAGGGTAAAGTATGAGACTTATTCTACTACTCCAGGAGGAATGTGAATCTGTTTTTTCATCCCACTGAAAAGTTGAAGAGACCAACAAGGTCTTCCTATCGCCCTCCTTGTCCAGGCTGGACGTCACTATACATTCCCTGCTCCACCCCCTGATGGTTTTGGTGGCCTCTGTTGCACTTGCTCCAGTACTTAGATATTTTTGGGAGCCATGATATGGACCCATTTATCCAGATGGGGTCTCAAGCACTGACCAGAGGGCAAAAATTGTTCCCTTTTAGCAAACAGGGGGTGCCCGTGTTAAGTTTTTGGAAGCAAATGTTGGTAAATCTACAGATGGAGCCAGGAGCTGACCCTGCTCATCATCTGCATCCAAACAAGAGGGACTCACCCAACGTCACCGTTTCCAACACCTCATTGTCCGACACCACAAAGCCACCAGTATGGAACAGCTCCTGGTACGTCTGATCCGTTATGTCTTCGGGGCTGTCCAATCCAGCAAACACCACATTGGGACAGTGCTTCAGCCTCAGCAAACATGGGACCTGCTCAAGGCAGAATGCTTTTGTGAAAACAGCATGTGGTCCAAGAGAACACTGAGAGCCCACCTCATCCTCTGTCTGCACCACCCCGATGCTCACGTCTCCATAGCCCAGCTCTACAACCATGGGTGGTGACATGGGGAGCTACAGGCAGATCAATCTGCTGCACATTCCCTGCAGTCCACGAGCCAAAGCCCATCTGAAGGGCTCTGTTCCCCTAAATAAGTCCATTTTGGCTCATTTGTGTTGGGCAGTTCTTGGTCTGAGCCTCAGCCCTCACCTTGTGGATGTGTGAGGAGATGTCCTCGTTCCTGATGACAACGAGCAGCCAGTTGGTGTCCCGGTGTTTCGTTTTGCAGAAGCTCAGAGGTTCCATCTCCACGTGGCCATCTTTCTTCAGCAACGTCTGAAAGAGAAATTTGTTACGTATTTGTAGAAGAAATATCTTCACAACTGTGTAAGAGCCAGCTGTGATGGTTCCTGATTGTAGAGTATGAGGGCTTCTCAGGCTGGATATTAGGAAAAAAGGGGTGAGGCACTGGAACAAGTTGCTGTCACTGTCCCTGGAAGTGTTAAAGGAACGTGGAGATGTGGCACTTGGGGACATGCTCAGTGGGAACGGTGGGGATGGGGTTGGACTTGGTGATCTTAGAGGTCTTTTCCAACCTTAATGATTTCATGATTCTCTTTAGGGACATGCTTTAGTGGGCATGGTGATGATGGGTTGACGTTGGACTTGATCCTAGAGGTGTTTTCCAACCTCAGTGATTCTCCCTCTGCCCTTGGCTTTGACCCCAAAGCCTCCCATCCCCATCCAACTGTTACCTTCACTCTTGCAAAGAAGGGTTCCTCTCCAGTCTCCACCACGTAGAACATCCCAGGCTGCCTGCATGCCTCCTCAGCCATGCTGCGCAGGCGGAACTGCAGCGTGCTGCACAGCTCTGTGATCACATCCTCAAAAGCAGCAGTCTGCCTGGGGAGGGATGTGCAGCGCCGAGCGCTGATGGCCTTCCCGTGTGCCAAACCCTTCCCTCTGCTCTCACCCTCCGTGTCAACCCTACTCAGCATCACCCTATTGAACTCTGCATACTCATCGAGGATAACCGAGATGTCCCCACGGGAGTCCTTCAGTTTATTCTCGTATTTGAGCTTGTTGAGATGGAAAGGAGCCGTGCAGCCCTGGTTTGGGGAGCTGGCTCTGCTCCTCTGCCACCAGCAGGTGTCCCACGACGGGGTGCAATGCGAGGGGTCCCTGTGGCGGCTGCGTCGCTGGTGGGACCTGAGGCCACGTGGCCATGTGTCCGAGGGCAGGATTGTCACCTGCAAAGGGCTCTTGCTCCGCAGGGAGTGAGGGGCAGGAGCTCCTTGCACAGACGATGCCTGGGGAGAGCAGTCTCTAGGAAAAACGGAGGTAGAAAGGGGTGGTGTCCCACTCCTTAGGATCTGTTTTAGCTTATAACGGAAACGGAGGTGCTCCATGTTCAAAGTGTGCTGGGTGATTTCTTCAAAACCCCTCCACGTCCCCATAAGTGAATCCAGCAAATGAGCCTGCCCCTGTGAGCTTCCCATCCTGCCCGGGCATTTTGTGGTGACCATGAAGTTCAGGTAATCCCTGGAGATCCCTTGGCTGTCTGTGATATTGACGTAGGGTGGCATGTGCCTGCTGCTGGCATTCCATTGGCTGGTGGGCCACCAGCAGCCCTCCTCAGCGCTCAGGGATCCCCAGTCCTCACTGCATCCCTCTGAGCACCCCAAGCTCAGGGAGGACGAGGAATCACAGTCAGTCCTTGCGGCACCCACAGACCTTGAGCAGTAGCAATCCCTGGGTGTAAGAAGGGGGTGGGCAGTGCATCCCAAATGCTTCTCCCAGTCTGAGTCACTGGAGGAGGACCTGCAGGATGGATCTTCCCAGCTTAAACCCACACATCTTTCTGTGCCGGGGAAGCGTTTTGCCTTCAGGGGAGCATCCAAAATGTCCCCAGTATCACTAGCCCCTGAGCTCTCTCCAGAGTCTGCACACAGTAGTGATGTTGGGATTGACAGAACAGGGATTTCTCCCTTTTCCAACTCTTCATCAGCACAGTGTGGATCAGCCAACACAGTGGAGTCACCCTGGCTGTGGAAGGACCCGGGCTCTCCCATGGGCATGAACAACTCCCCTGCTCCAGATGATGCAGGAGAGGTACTGCATCCTCCCTCGCACTCCTCAGGGCTCCCGGGGCAAGCACACCTGCTGTCAGCATCTGGTGGTAGCAGTCCCATGCAGCTGGAGCTCAGGGCAGCATCTGGAGCATGAGTTGGACTCATTTTGGGGTCTATGCCAAAGGCTGGGTCTGGTTCAGTCTTGTGGCCATGCAGAGGAGAACAAGGCCCCGATCCTGGCTCTCCAAGTGTGAGCATATCTAGAGGAGAGCTCTCTGCAGGCTCTGCATGACACAATCCCAAGTCCTTCTTCGCTCCTTCTGCACATCCAGCCTTCAAGGAGCCATCCAGCGCTGGGTTCTCAGCAGCCACACTCAGCTCTGCAGCAGTCACTGTCTTGCAGGGCTTTCCATGTGGGCACAGCTCTGGTTCCTGCTCACTTTGCTCTAATAAGCAGCAATGGGGGTCTGCAGCAGTACCGTGGGGAGAAGGGCGCTGATATGGGGAAGGCAGGGATGGGCTGTTTGGAGAGTTCTGCTGGTGCTGGGCCACAGTGAGAGGTGGTATATCATCAACAGGCTCCTCCTCTCTCACTGAGGAGGAAGAATCTGATTCTAACAGGTCATAAAGAGAGGTCTTCAGTTCCTGTGATGCATCAACTGTGCTCGTTTCATTGCTCCTAGGGGGCTTCTCTGCACCAAGGCACACATCAGTGCTTGCCTCAGTGTCAGAGACACCTGCCTGGGCTGCACAGCTGAAGGCAAAGCCCTGGCCATCACACGTTCCTGAGGGCTCATCCAGCACACCTGTGTGGTTGGCAGAAGGACTGCCACACTGTCCTTCCTCCAAAACCTTGTTCTGGTCTCGGTGTGACTTACCAGCACTCAGCAATGTGAGCTCAGTGCTAACATCACCTGCACACCTTTGGGAAAGGCTCCCTCCTGGGCCACTCCTTGGTGGAGTCTCGGGGAGTGCCTGGAGGAGAGCTGTGGCCACCTGGTCCTCTGGTGCAGCCCTCACATCAGATCCTCCATCAAAGCAGACAAAGCTGGAGTCAGGGGACTGGGTTAGGAAGGGTCCCTGGCCTCGTGGTGACTCAGGGCCAGCTGTGCAGGCACCTTTGCTCCCAGCAAGCACCCGTGTTTCTGCAGAGGGCGCACGATCCTCATCTTTCTGCTCCAAACCATCCCTGAGCATCTCGCTGGCAGACTGGCAGCTGCTTGTAACAGTAACCCCATGGACAAGGCTTAGACTGGGGGACAGTGGCAGCACTGACTGGGGACCATCTGCATGTGCCAAACCAACACCATTTGTCTCTGCACCTGGGGTGGTCACAGCCCCCGAGGGATCTTGCAGTGCACCCAGGCTGAGGGCTGCATCACCAGAAAGTCCTTGAGGTCCAGTCCCAGTCCCACCTGATGGCACTGACATTGATCCATTCTCACAGGGTAACGCAGAGGCAGTGGTGATGGACATAGGGCCATCTCCAGGAATGCCAAAGTCCTTTGGAGGTGCTGAATTCACCAGCTCTACATCACCTCTTTCTGAAAATGCTAAATCAACAGGTCTTGCGATCATGCTTTCATTTTCAGAGTTGTCTTTCTCTCTCTTTCCTTCCTCCATCTCTTCCTCCTCTTTTTCTGTATGTCCTATGGGGTCTTGTGATTCCTTCTCTTCTTCACCAAGTCCAATGGGGTTTGAGTGAGTTTTGAGACTTGCTCCTGAGGGCATCGAATCACAGGAACGTTGTGGTCCATCGCTGGTGGCCCAGCTGCTGTCCATTCCATGCCCAGCATCTTCCTTGCTTCCCTTTTCTTCAGGACTGGGGCCACCTCCTGAGCACATTGCCCTCCTGCTCTCTGGCTGCTTTCCACCTCCATGCTGAGCACACAGGGCATCACTCTGGGGAGCTGGGCTGAAATTCAGGGTTTGGCTATGTGGGTTTTCCCTTCCCAGCACAGCCTGGGGCTCACCAGCATCACCAAGCTCATTGGAAGGGCGGGGGGTCATCCCAGCATCCATCAGTTCCTCCTTGAGTGGCTCAACCTGAAACAACATAACCCAGAGGTTAACCTTCAAGACAGGAACTGAGAAACCCCATGCATGAGGACATGGATATTTTAAAAACTCAGACTTTATCAGTACAAGCACCCCAATGGCATCTGTAGAGATAGGTTTGCTCCCCAAACAAGTCCAGGTTAAATCTTTACCCCACAGGAGTCACTACCATGCCCTCAGACAGTCAGAGAAAAGGATTTGAAGCTTTTTATCTTCTTTAAACAGTGAAGAGGCTTAAAAACAGACCAAACTGTGCAGAGATCCCAATAAGGATCAATCACAGGCTGGAAAATGCCCAGAGGAGACAGGCAGGCTTTTGAAACCTCGTCTTGGGGTAGTTGTGGTTTTCCTTCTCCCTCATTTAAGAGTGAATTTCTAATAAAGACCTTTAGACTGATTAAAAAAACTGAGGCATGCTGGATCTCCAGTGACTGAGGGTTTGTTTGCTCAGTGGTCTTCTCTCCAGGGTCCAGAGAATTCCAGTGATGGAGGGTTTGCTCAGACACTGGAGAGAAGATGCTTGTGTTTATGTGGCCTTGAGAAAACTGATATTTACTTGCTCCAGTTCTTTGGGATTCCTGCACATTGTGTTCCGTTTCTCTCAGTCAGTGATGGATATGGCTTTTCTCAAAGCCCAGGGATAGCAGCTTAGTCTGTAAACTGGAATTGAGGCCTGAAAGTTTATCTTTTTTGAGAACTCTGAGCATGTGTGCACAGTGCAGCAAATTGTTGAGTGACTCTCCTGTATCATGCTTGAGGGACCCCAACTACCTCCAAGAGAGCTCACAGGCACACCTGCTGCATTCCTCTCACAAGAACCTACTTGCACAAGCACAAAATGCATCATGTGCCCTGCAGGCTCATAAACACCCACACCCCAAGCTCTTACTGCAGCGACAGTTGAGACGTCATGCACACACTCCTCAGTTTTGTATTTTCCAGCCAGGTTGCTCTGATCAGCATGTTCAGTGAGGGAAGGGCTCTCTGAGCTCGTGGAGGAAGGCTCCTCCTCCCCTGAAGAGGATGATACCGTACTATCGACAACACCAGGAGTCCCATCAGCATCAGTCTGAGAGTCTGCAGGGTTCTTCTCTGCTTGGAAACAGCCTTGGCAATGTGTGCTGGGATCCAGAGAGCTGCTGGGAGTCTGGTCAGGGTCTGACCGTGAATCTGCAGGGCAGGTCTCCAACTCAAAGCAATCATCGCTGTCTTCACTCAGCTCAAAAAAGTCTCCGGTGCTGTTTAATGAGACGTATTTCTTGGGGTTGCTGTGCTCCACCACCTTCCTCGTGCTGCTCAGGAGTTTGCTGGGCTTGCTGTAGAACAGAGCTACCCACATGTGAAGTATCAGCTTCATCTCTTCCACATCGTCAGGTAGATCAGAGTCCCAGGGCCTGGAAGAGAAAGCAAACACAGCCTGAAGTCATGGAATCGTTTGAGTTGGAAGGGACGTTTAAATGTCACCTAGTCCAACTCCCCTGCAATGAGTATAGACATCTATGTGCCCTCCTCCTCCCTGTTTGACAAAGGTAACTCATCTCCAGTGCTAAACCTCAGTGCAGGGGGGGGCGTAAGTGCTCGGCTGCATCACTTGATGTGGTTTCCAACTTGAAAATAAGAGAAACTCACAGCTGCAAACAGGCACTTATGTGTACAGCTCCAGGTACTATTCTATCTGCAGTGGCACAGAGCTTCTGCAAATAAAATGGGGCATCTCAGCATGGAGAAAAGGGCAATCATCATGCGAAGCAAAGCAAAAAAAAGCATAGAAAACCCATTCCCAAAGTGCTCTAGCAAGAGATGTCCCCTGCAGATGGCCTTCCAGGCTGACTTACCCATGCAAGGCGCGGATGACTGTTTTCTCCAGGGCATCATTGGTGTACCTGCTGTCCAAATGGAAGAGATACTCCTCCTCCCATTGGCACGTCACCTTCACGGACTCACCGCAGCGGCTGATCATGTGGGACTTGGCAAAGTCCACCTTTAGCCTCGGGGGCAGCAGGCTGCTCTTGCGCCTTGCCCTCCTGGCGTCAAAGGGGTTCTTTGGGCAGGTGCTGTTCTGGTGGCGGAAGGGCAGGACCTTCCCAACAAGGGGTGCTGCCCGGGAGCTCCTGGTCCCATTTCTGGAGGGTGCTGACCCAGGGTAGGGGACACCTCTGTGTTTCTTTGAGTTCTCAGGAAACAGCGAGGCGTAGGAGTGCTCGAAGGAGATGAAGGAGTGTTTATTCATCTCGGTGGCCTCCTGCGTTGTCTCCTTTGGAGGCAGCACACACGTTTGTTGGCTGTTCTTGCTGTTAATCCCAAGGCTTTTCTCTCCAGGAATAGGGGTTGAGTCTTTTAACTCTGTTTTTCCAACAGGGGGAAGCTTCTGGCTTGGAGATGCTTTACTGGATGAGACAGCTGCCCTTGCAAGCTTGTCTACCCTGTGGTATTCGTGGTCGGAAGCGCTGCGTGAGGACTTGTGCTTGCAATGACTCTGCTGCTTCTTGGCAGAGTCAGTGGATGAGCTGCAGGACAAAGCGATCATCCCGTTGTCCATGGGGACAAAGGGAGGAATACAGGAACCCAGAGCCAGGTCTGCCAGCAAGTTCAAAGCATGGGACTCACAGTTACTCCCCTTCATATCAACAGAGTGGCCAGTGATGATGCTGGGATAAATCTCACCCATTTGGCTGTCTGTTGCGTGGCTTTGGGAAGAAACTTTGCTTGGGAAGATGGAGAATGGATCCTTCCACTCTGCGTTAAAAAAAAGATAAAGAGAGTAAGCGGAGGTCACAGAGAGGGGGTTCAAAATGAATAGCATTCAGACAGATGCTGTGGCATCCAGCACCTCTCCAGTATCTCCACATTAAGGACCTGTTTGTCAGGTAAAGGATGCTTCTCCAACACGAGCTTTGCATGTTCATAAAAAACCCCAAAACCTCCATGGTATGAAGGTGAATGGTGCTGCAGAAAGATCCAGAGTTGGGATCCTGACTTCAGGAAGTGGGTAATTCTCAGAAATCAATGGTGTGGGATCCAGACGTAAGAACTTTGCTAGAGTTTTTATGTGTTGTGTTTAATATCCTTGGGAAATGCATAGTGGGACACAGCAATCGAGTGCTTCTCACTGCTAAACACTGCATTTTTGGCAGATTCTGGTGTTCATTCTCTATGAGTTACATACAGTGATGTGGGCAGACCCCTCTGAATGAACCAAACTCAACAGCAGGACCCGCCCTACACACCCATGCAAGAGAACTGACTGGAACTGCTCCAGGAACCTCCACATGACAGCACAACTAATGAAAACTGCCACGTATCAGGAAGTCTGACAGCATGTGGCAATAACAGACCGAGAAAATTGGATAAACTGAGCCAAAGTGGTAAAACCAGTCTTGAAAGCCTCCACGAAGAGGGAAAATAAAGACCAGAGACAGATCTGAAAAGACATCAAAGTGTGAGTGTGAGAAAACATGACAAATTAGCAGAAAGTGTCTCTCCTCTTCCATCATTTATTTTGGCAGCCTAATACTGGTTCTCAGTTTAAAAGCAGACTCCCAGCCAGCACCAGCAGACGTTGCACTCTGGGACTATCCACGCTGCCTCCTAAATCCACTGCAGTCTGTCTGCAAAGGGTTTAACAGTCCCACTCCGGTTTTGCAGTGTAACAGACCTGACCCCAGTCCAGACCCTCATATCAAAAGGCCCTTTGGCAGCTGCTGAATGTGCTGTTACCACCACCTGGTCATGATCTGACAGCAACGTAGGATGGCTCTGTTTTTAAGGTAAATATTTCCATAAGGAGCAGCATTCTTACCGCTTTCTGCTGGCTTTCTGGTGTGAGGTTTTGATGGCTTGTTAGCCACGCTTTTTACCACCTTACTCTTCATTGGCTTTGCAGTGCTTTCAGTAACAGGAGCCTTTTTCACATCTGAATTCTTCAGCATCTTTGGTCTCTTTGTTTCTGAGCCAGAACTGCTGGGAGCTGAGGTTCTCTTCTGGACAGGTTCAGACTGTGTTTTGTGCACAAATTCTGCAGACAGCACCTCTGCACCTGGGACAAAGAAAAGGGAGGGCATGCAAGGACTTATTCCTGATCCATCAGCTCTGAGCACCCGGGAGGAACGCAAGGAGACATGGCTCCTAACAAAGCCTCACTATCCAAGCTGGATACCCCAGAGAAGCAGGAGGAAGTCAGCCCCAATTATATAGCACTTACCTCTTTTCCTTCTGTGAGGAAACTGTAAATGGGCTAATTTAAGCATGGGCTCGTTGGAGTTGGCTGCAAGCCCTGTTTTTTTGGGAAAAGAGAACGTGATGTTGACTTTCTTCTTGGTCGCCTTCCTTTTCCTACTGCTGTCCCCCACAGGATGTATTTGCATCTTGAGGGGTGACCATTTCTTCCTGGTGCTTGTCACAGCAGTTCCGTTGGATTTCCTCTTGTTCTGCTTTGCCCACAGCTTGCTAGATGCACTAACATCTTTTGTGGGCCCTTTGCTCTGGTCCAGCCCCGCAGCAGCCTTTGGGTTTCCATCTTTTACATCAGGAGGGATAGGGTCTGGTGGTACAGCTAGAGAGAAGTCCACTTTATGAGCAGTCTCCGAGTTGTTGCAAAGAGATTGAGCAGCACCAGCCAAGCATCCTAAGGCAGCTGACATTTCCACAGTGTAGCTGCTGGGATTGGAGAGGTAATGCTGCAGCTGGGAGAAAGACTGCTCGGAGTGTCCTCTGCAGGATTTAATATCTTCATCCTCAGCTGGTGACAGGCAAGAAGAACAGGGAGCTTCATGCTGAGTGTTTTGTTCAAGCTTTGCATATTCCTGGAAGTGCTGTTTGATGCACATGTTGGTACCGAGCGCGTCCCCCCATGAAGAATCGGTGGCTTTCTGCAAGGCATAGTGAAGTCCAGGCAAAACAGAAGCTATCTTCAAAGAGATGTCACTAACTTTCCTTTCACATTTTGAATTATGCCCTTCAACTGAAAAAAAAGAAAAGAATTTTACTTATATTAATAAAGGATGATGTTTCCCAAATCATTTTACTATTACATGATAAGAGAACATGAAAGGCACGAGCAAATCCCCAAAGCCAACCTACAAAAGCTTGCCAGGGAGCAATGTCCTGGTTCAGTGGGTGCTTGTAACTGCTGCAAGGTACAAAAGAATGGCACACGGGAGTCGAAAGGGGATAAGCTGAAGATGAAAGATCTCTGGTGTACCCACAAGCTCCAGTTTGCAGGGTCACACACAGCAGTCTCATCCCCTTACTCCAGCAATTTTTGGGAAGGCTTAACTTTTAGGGAATTCAGAGCTCTGAAAGTAATGAAATGAAAATCCTCCTTGCTTGCTTCACCCCCCCCTCCCCCCACAGGTGCCTCTCTACAACAGGTATGGGGATGTGGAAGGCTCTTCTGTGGGTGATAACAGCCCACTCAGTCTAGAAATGCTAACAAAACCAAACCAGGAAAAGCCTTCCCCCAACTCCAAGACTACTTCATTGAATGAGATGAGTATTGGTTGTAGAGGATTCCTCCCTACAGGAAACTGAACTCTCTTCACAGAGAAGTCTGCTGTCTTCCTGGGGCTCGGGTGAGGGATGTCACCAGGAAACTATCCGGCCTGGAACGGCTGTAAGACCACAACTCCTTACTGCTTTTCCATATAGGGAGGGATGAAGCATCTACATGTGGGTCAAGGGCCATCAAAAGGGCCTTAGGATGATGGCTAAAGAACTGAATGCACAGATCATCTATTCATCTCTGCCTCCTGCAGCAAGTAAGGACACAGAAACCAAAGGATCCTAGCTTTAAATAACTGGCTTTGTGACAGTCAATTAGCCTATGTGGTACTGGGTTTGTGGGCACCAGATGGGGTTTGCCTTTCTCAAAGGGGGAGAAGGGTCCTTGGGGAAAAGCTAATGGGGCTCATTAGGAGGGCTTTAAACTGAAGGGAGACTGGGGGGATAGTGAGCCTTCCCATGGTAAGGTGTTTCCCTGGGAAACAGTCCTCATGGGCAAGGGTGAGGAGCAGAGCTGGCACATCTTTAAGGAGGCTTTCCTCAGGGCACAGGAGCTCTCCATCCCCAGGTACAACAAGTCAGCAAAGGAACACAAGAGACCACAGTGAACTGGGACCTGCTGGTCAAAGTGAAGAGCAAGAAGAAAATACAGAGGCAATGGAAACAGGGACAGATGTTATGGGAATACTGTAAGGAAGTTGCTAGGCTGTGTAGGGATGGGGTCAGGAAAGCCAAGGCCTGCCTTGAACTCAACTTGGCTAGGGATGCCAAGAACAAAAAGGCTCCTACAGGTAACTCAACCAGAAAAACAAAGTCCAGGAGGGCATATCCCCCCCAAGTGAGGGACACAGGCAGGCTGGTAGGAACAGACAAGGAGAAGACTGAGGTACTCAGCAACTTTTTTGCCTCGGTCTTCTCTGATAACTGCTCTTCACACAGCCCTCAAATATTTGGGTTGGTAGGAGGGGATTGGGAACCAATGTCCATCCCACTGTGAGTGAAGATCAGGTTTGGGAGCACCTGAGAAACCTGAACATCCACAAGTCTATGGGTCCTGATGAGATGAATCCCAGAGTCGTGAGGGAATTGGCTGATGTAGTCATCTCAAGCCACTCTCTATGATATTTGGAAAGTTGTGGCAATCAGGTGAAGAAGTCCCTGGTGACTGGAAAAAAGGCAACATCACACCTGTTTTTAAAAAGGGTAAAAAGGATGACCCTGTGCTGGGGAATATTATGGAGCAGATCCTCCTGGAAGCTATGCTAAGGCACATGGAAGGCAGGAATAGACTCTTTAGGAGGGTCTGCGGTGACAGAACAAGGGGAAATGGTCTCAAGCTCAAAAAGGGTTGATTTGGGTTAGATACAAGGAAGAAATCTTCTACAGTGAGGGTGGTGAGACACTGGCACAGCTTGCCCAGAGATGTAGTGGATGCCCCATCCCTGGAGATTTTCAAGGCCAGGCTGGATCAGGCCTTGGGCAACATGATCTAGCTGTGCTGTCCCTGTGCACTGCAGGGAGTTGGACTACATGGCCTTCAGAAGTCCCTTCCAACTCTAAGGATTCTATGATTCATCCTCTGCAAGACTGCAGCCAGTCCAATGCTTTGCAGGCTCGGCCCATCTGCATATTAAAATCCAGCTCATGTTTCTTTTGGCTGCAGGGCCAAGCTGACAGCCCCAGCATCCTTCCCCATCACTTCCCCTTGCAGCAAGACTAAATCCAGGCACGCCTGGGGCAGGCAAGAGCTTCTCTTGCTCTCTGAGATACATGGTTTTCTTCACCTATTGGCCTTGTGCTGCCTTGCATTGGCAATGCTGCTCCTTGTTACTGGCAAGCCCAAGCATCCCTACGAGCCTGGCTGGGGAACACGGCAGCACGTCTGCACAGTGAGTGTTATGCTGCCCTACATTCCTCCTGTCGGCTGTCTGGACGGGAAGAACACAGCTTTCAGAGTCTGCTGTTTTTGAAATGGAAAACATTATTCATGCTTCAAGTTTGAGCTGAGCGACTTTAAACGTGTGTGTGCGCTTCGCTCCCTTTCCTCTTTGTCCCTGTCACCTTCAGTTGCCATTCTTTTCTGTCTCCCAAACCTTCTTGTAACTTATCATCAAAGAGAGAAGCCATAAAGTAAAACCTCAGTCCCAGAGGACAGGCACAGCTGGCTGGAGTTACGCAGTTCATAGGAAGAAATGGGACAGCACGTGCAGGAGCCTTACTGGCACCAGAAGGAAAACATCTGGAAGCCATCAGCGTTCAGACCGTGTCACATAACAACATGGAGCATTTGCTCAACATTAATCTCTCCTCCTGCCTTTTCACTTCACTGCTCTCTGGCTGCCCATGCTTCTGTCATCAGCCCTAAATGTCTGCTGTGGCCCCAAACCCTCCTACCAACATCCTGTGCCATCTATGCTTCAGGATGCTCCGTATGGCTGGTCCTGTTCCATCTCCTTCCACAAGAACCCTCTTCAAGACAAACACCTCTAGGCCTCATTCTTCCTTCTCTCAGCATTAAATTCTTGCAAAAAATGAAACCCTGTTGCTCCAGAGGGTATTTTCCCCCCGTTACGGGGTTCAATATCTGAGTGGTCAGTTCTCTCCTCCAGCACGGTCTCCACATTTTCCCCTATCACCTCACCCAGCTTGATGCCCTTGCTTCAAGCTTTGCAGGAAAAAACTTCCTAACCCTACAGCTGTCCTGGTCTGAAAATCCAAACTACCACCTCTGTGTGCATGCATCTCTCTCTTATAGCCACAAAAGTTGCCACACTAACACAGTCACCAGCAACACATGCTTAAAACCCACATCCCTCATTGCCAAGTTACCATCATGTCTTCATCAGACTTGCAAGCCCATTTTGTATGCAGATCTTAAGCTTATAGCTGAAGGTTAAACACCTTTTTGGTGCCCATGCTCAGATGGGCAGGAAGGTCCTGTTGATTTTTCTGCTGATTTCATCTTCAGGGGTGATAGCAATGTCCTGGCAATGCCAGTTGTCACACGCACACACAAACTGCAATAGCAGTGTGTGCTGGCATGAATGGTCTCTTGGCTTGTCCTTAGGGTGACTCAACAAAAACCAAGCCAGGATTTATGCAGAGTGAAAGGCCCCTGTTAGTATCCTGCTTGGGGATCTGCATTTCCATGTAGTGCAGCATAAAGCCAATAGATACTGAGAGAACTTGAGATTGCCCCTGCCAGCAGAACCCATTTCACTTGATATATCATCAGAAAATGATTTACTTATTTTTTAGGGCAGGCTTTCTTCCTGCTGCTTTATCAAACCACATTAGTTCTGTGCAGGGTCCAGCAGGTGCCATATGTTGTTTTACTCCCTGAGCAGAGCTCCAGAGCACCTTTATGGATGTAAGTCAGACTCCCATGTACCACATAAGTCAATGCAGAGAGGAGATGCTGCTGAAAACTGACTGAGAGGAAGAAAAGCAATTATTTTTCACACACACCAACTTGCTGTAAAGGGCCAAGGATGTGTGATGAAGGATTGAAACATGGAGACCTGGTTTAGATAGCAGCGTAGCTAAGCAGATGGGACTCAGCTCTCCTCTTTTAACACGGTTTGTACTAAAGCTGTAGGTGGTGTTGAGCAGAGAAATCAGCTCTTCAAGAGGAAGGTGTCTGTGAGGATCCTCTGGTGAGGATTCTGCACCTGAAATGTAGCATCTGAAACCAGCAATGGGAACCTCCTACCTCGCAGACACACTGATCGGGATGAGGAGAACAGAAACAGGGCCAGGAGGCTGACAGGCTCCTTGGAGTCGAATCCTGTAAAATGAAGTGACAGGTTCTGGTTAGACTGAGGGTTTCCATTCTCTGTCTCCAACCCAGGGCAGGTCATTCAAGCCCAAGCATTGGTTTCTTTGTCTCCATGCATTACCATCATCTTGTGCCAATGCAGAGGACGTCAGGAGGATTAGGACTCCGTGATCTTGTAAATATTTGATGATTGCCTGTAACACACAAATACAGAGTTAGGGAAATCTCTCCTTTTCCCTCCAGGCATACTTTAACTCACAACATGACTGTCAGCAAGCCCTGATTGCTGGTGAATACGTGCCAACACCACCAGCGCATTCCCTGCTGAGGAGATTGCCATGCCACTTGAGTCACAGGGACCTGAAACCCAAAGTCTTCCATTTAAGGTTGTTATTCTTCTCAAAGTCCTTCCATCTGTTACTGAAAATGCTTAGCCAAGCTGATTGCAATTAATAAATGAGGTCAATGGTTTTAGTCCCTTCACTCCAGAAGTTTCTGGGCCTCTCAGCAGCACAAGGGGAGGGTTTTCCCAGAAGGGAAAGCAAAGTTGGATACGAGCATCAGACAGCACAACCCACAGCTCCAGCTAAAAGTCCAGCTGAAGCTCTGTCCAAGCAGCTTGCTTGTTAGCAGCAACAGTATTAAAAGGAAAAAAAAGCAAAGAAACAAACAAACACAGCCCAGGAGACTGCTGTGACTGTGTCTCAGAAGTGGATGATTGTATGTCTGAAAAATACACATGTGCTTATGAAGGCTTTCCTCGTAGCTGGGTGTTGCCTCATGCCTCACTGCAGAGCTTGGTTTGGGCTGCCTCTTCTTCCACAGGGACACCCATTTGGATCTCTTTCTTCTGTGCAGACACATCTTTTAAGGGAACTTACAGGAAATGAGTAACTCTATGGTGTCTAACGCTCTGCGAAACCTCACTGATCCCATTGAGTGCATTCAGACATAACAGAGGATTGGAACGCTGCCCAACCCTCACTCTTCCCCATAACAATGGAGCAACTTTGGAAATGCTGAACAATTTCAGTGTATTATTCACTATTCAGAACAGTAGCTCCTTGCTTCCATTGTCTCCAGCCAGCAGAGCAGAACAGATAAAAAGCCAAAATGTCAGTGGGTTCAATGAAACAGCTGTTGTTTCTCACCAATGGGGTGATTTTCACATCATCTGCCACATGACACGGAGCTGGGAGGTCACCCTGCACCTATAGGTGTAGAGTTGTCCTCAGGCAACCCCACTTCTTCCCTGCCACTCTTTCATTTTCACTTGCAAGCCCGGTATCATGAACCATGGAAAGGAAAAGGAAACAGAGGGCATTTTTCACCTGGGCTTCCAGGAGCTGCTGCCAAAGCAGATTCACTCATGGCCTTCAACAGTACATTGGGAAGGAAGAAGACACTACAGTGGGCTGTGAATGTTTCCTCACTGAAACATGGGAGATGGTTTAATTCAGTTTGACAGGGATGTGAAGGTGGGGAAGCTTTAGGGAAATGTTCCTGTTGGCTTTCAATGCAGAAGTCCTTATGGCCACAACTGAACCATCTCATCTCCCCTGACTCCTCTAAAGCTCAGCTCTGTGAGGTTTGGCAGGATGCCCTTTATAACCCTAAGTGATTGCAGACATAATGAACCAGAGCAAATGGTCATTATAGACCTGAGTAAGAAAGGCTCTTGGGTCTCCGTGCAGATTAAACTCTCTCACTGGTGAGAATATGAGAAGAAAACTGACACAGCATAGACAAACATCAGATGAACTTCAGTGCAAACGGGTCTGTGTCACAACTAGAAGTCCTCCCAATAGAATCCTAGGATATGGTAAGTTGGAAGGGACCCATAAGGATCACAGAATCCAACTGGGGCCAACCAAAAATCAGACCGTAACGGAATCATAGATGTTGCACAGTTCAGGGCTCCCAGCATGTAAAGGGACATCAACATTGTCTATTCCATGCCCTCTTTTTTTCTTCTCATGTTGTCACCAGTAAGAGGCATAATTTCCTCTTGTCAATATTTTATGGAGTTGGAGGACTTACACCTTACAGCCAGCTGTGTGTTTGTAGCTGTGAATGTACAACCCTGAATCTACAGGAAGCATCAAATGTGACAGAGCAATCAGAAGCAGCAAAGCCAACCCAACCCCATAGCCCAGCAGATGTAGTTGCTGTGCACCTCAGGGGTTCACCTCTTGAAGTCAAAAGGAGACATGAAGATCACACTGGGAACAGAAAGACCTCAGCGTGCTGGAAAACTCTTATCAGATAACACTTTACAAGCAGCTCTTAGCAAGGATGGAGGGGAAATTATCTATTAAAGCAAAGATAAAACTCAACATCTTCAGAAGCCCATGAAGCTTCAGCAGTGTATCTGTATCTAGTTGAACAGGGATTGTTCTTCTGCCATGGGGGATAAAGGCAGGCACGTGACAGCTTGTGTCTTTTGCTTTGTGATTATCATTCTAGCACTGTGGGACTTAGCTTCTGCTCTCCTAATAAATAAGATTCCCTTGCAGTATGCTACTTGCAATGCAAAGACAACTCAATAAAATAATTTCATCTGGCATGAACACAGCCAAAGAAGAGGTCTGCTGGTGTATATATAAGGCACACTCACTTTCCTCCCCAAACGTTTTACATTACTTACCAAGTCCCTTTTCCTTAGATTTTCTAACAACTGATCCATTTTATGTTGATCCTTATTGGATATTTCCACTTCATACAGACTGAAGTAAACGCCCTGAAAGCAAACTGCAGACAAAAGAGAGAGAACTTGATAGTAGTGCCTCTTGTATCAACTCCAAACATAACAGTGCTCCCATAGCAGGAGAATGGACGTGAAATTGATGGCAATACTAATTTGGGGGGTTTGTTTTTCTTCAAATGCTGTGATCAAGATTTCCTAAGCTGGTCTATACAGTTATGTTATAGTGAGTTTCCTTTTCAGCTCATGCTTCAGAGGAGATGTTTCCTGTCTTATCTGTATAGCTAACAAAAACAGTTTAACTGCTGCAGTATATACAGGAAGCCTTTTGGAGGTAAAGATCTCATTCTAAAGTGCTGCTGCAGTGCATCCTTATTCTGTCTGCACTCTCATCCCAAGGGGAGTTTAACAGAAGCAAGCTCTCAGTCTCACCCTACTCCTTTATGAATCCCATAGCAAAATTCTTCAGTTCAAATCAGTGTTTCTTCTCTTCCATCAACCAATTGTAAGAATGTTGCTCCATGGCACCTTAAACATTGCTGTGGCCTCCCCTACTTCTGCTTCCTCCCATGTCCTGGCACTGTCCTGTGTAGATCTGCACTGTAAGCTGAATGCTAGACCTCAAAGGAGCCTCATCAGTGCCATGATCAGGCTCAGCAGAGGTGAAACGCTCTTGGAGGAAGCACTGCAGAAGCCTACATTTATTTTGGTGCAAGTTTCCACAAAAATTCACATGGATGTTCTGCAAATCACATCCAGAGCTCTCAGTGTGCAACCTGCAGTATGTGTGTCAGTAACTGTGTCTGCTGCAGTCACAGCCACTCACAGCCATCAGGAGCTCAAAATCCCAGGGCTGAGAGTTGCCAGGATCATCAAAACCTCAACCCAAAAAGCAAACAGCACATGAATCACAAAGATGCAGCTACAGGCAACCTCCTTCTGTGCCCTCTGCCAAGCAGAACGAAGTGCTTGACTGCAGACACCACACTGGCAGGTTTTTACACTCACCTTCATTCTCTATGTAATTCCTTTTCCCAAATGCAGCTTCTGGAAGCTTTTTCTTCAAGTCAGACAAATCCATGACATGGTTAATGTCCAGGTTGTGAGGACTATGGGGAGAAAGGAGCAGAGGGTCAGAACACACGCATAAAAGGCTCACAGGATTAGGCACAACAAAAATCCCAGGTTGCTCCATCACTGAGAACCAGAGAAAGCAGCTCTGGAGAAGTTGGAGATGAAGCTTGCTTAGCATTTAGCTGGTTGGAGGATCTTGCCTGAAAACACCTCCAAAACACTGATGATTCTGTTACTGGCTGTTTCAAGTTACTGACTGCTGGTTGGCCTCTGACTACTAAAGACTTTTAGTATTTCATTTTTTTTGAATGTTAGTTGCCGCAATATTTGATTCATTTGCCACTGTACCAATCGATAAACATAACTGGCTGACTGTATTTGCACTGTCAGGAAGCCCACTTCTCACAAGGCAAAAACGTCCCACGCAGGAATTATTCCTTTAAACATCCCCAAACTGTCAGCATAGCAAAGCACTGACAAAATATAACTGTTTCCAGCTGTAGTACAGGGCCCGATCTTGTGTCCTCCTCCAGCTGCTACTGTGACACTGCTGGCTGCCCAACACCCCGTCCTGACACTGAGAATTCCCCCAATATATATGTTGCAAGAAGTTGCTGATCAACAAAGGGATGGAGCAGGAGACACAAAATTGGCTTTTGCTGGCACATGGATACCCAGATGCTGGAAGTCAACCTGTCTGCTGAGAACCCCAGGGTGATCCCAAAATCATCAGCAAAAGTGGCTGCAATGCTGCACGCTCTGCAGAAAGAAGAGGAAATGGCAACTTACAGCTGTGCTGGAATCGTGGAGCTGTATGGGGTCCTTAGGGCAATGTTGCACAAGAGCTGGCCCTGGATGGAGAGCTGCCCCCTCCATGGGCAGTACAGTCCTGCAGGCAGAAGAGAGAATGTCTTAGGGAAAGGAAGAGAAGAGAGCAAACAGAAAGATCCATTTATGAAAACAAAAACAAAACAACAACGATCAGATGCTCTTACCTTTGTGGTTAGGATCAGGTCTAGAGAAAAGGGAGAAAAAGAGGAATATTTAGCAACAAGAAAGGGAAAACAGCCCACAAAAGCAATGCAGTACTTCAGAATAACAGCAAGCTGCTTACAGGCTCTCTCTAGCCAAGATGGGCATTTCCTTTGGCTCCCTGTACTGGCAGGCGATGACTATGTATGGGCAGATCTGCCTGGGGCGCTCCGCAGTGCTGCCATCGGACACTTCATACACATAGTACTGGGGTGAGAAGGGAAAGAGAAGAAAATAAATGTTGAGGAATGAGCAAGGCATCTCAGCCAGCACTGTGTTTCCCTGCTGCCCCAAACCCCATACCTGGTTCTGCTCAAAGGCTTGGCAGGGGCTGCTCTTTGATGACATGATGCTCCTGTTCATGGCAACGTGACAATCATAGCCAGGAGACGGGCAGGTGTAGCTGGTTGTGTAATTCTCAGATACCACCTTGACCTTTCCCTGTGTAAGAAAATTAAACAAACAAACAAACCATTGACAAATAAAAATCCACATAAGTGTTTGCAGAAATATGTTTTAAAAGATCCCTGAATCCTCCTTTTTCCCCAAAGAAAACTGCTACTGGCAGCCAGACACTCCCCACTGTGAGGGGTTTGTAGGCATTTGAATCTTTCCAAATAGGAGGACTTCTTTGAGCTTGTAATGGCAGACAAACAAGAGCTAAGGAGACACAACAGGAGTAATGCATTGTCATTGCAGGAGCCCAAGGGAAAGGGAGAGAGGGGCCATACCCCAGCCCCATGGAAGAAGAGAATGGAGCTGTGATCTGAACCACCCCAAGGCTTCTGCCTTGAACCCAGTAACAGTCCAGGGAAATAAGTGAAAAAACACTACTGGGAATTTGGAAGGTCCTCTGCATCCCTGCAAGCCGTTAGTCAAAAGCAGTCTGATACCTTGCTTTCTAATCTGACACATCCCATGGTCAAAAATCCCAAACAGCTCTCAACAGAGCTGATTTTACACCCTACCTCATCAGACTTATAAGCATCAATACGTCCTTAAAAACTGCCTGCGTTGTACAGTGATTTCCAAAAACTTCCACTTAAAAGGAAACATGCATTTTACCTTAATTAGCTTACAAATGACAATAAAGCCTGATTTTCCATGATACCAAGGTCTCGGATGAAGGCAGTCTGCATACTTGGAAATATACACCCCTGTAAAGACAAAGCAATGCAAGAGTACAAGAATGATCTGTTTTGCCTGCAACACGTGACAGTGCATGAAAATGGATTAAGCAAAGACTTCTCTCTTTGTAGAGATCTTTGTCACACCTTCCTGGAAGAGACATGCTGTAATATTCATCTCAGTCCATCAGGACTAAGATATATGCACAGATGAATAACCAGTTCCAGTCTTGCTTGGTTTGGCACTTACTGCTATGGACCATTCCATAATTAGGTGTCTTGGCCTGCAAAGACTTTCAGGACAAGCACTGGGAGACATTCTGCTCCTGGCAGAAGGATTTCTTTGAGTAATGTGTCCTGCATTGTGTGCCTTGAGACCTCAGGCCTTCGGGCAAGGAACAGGCACAGGCTGTAAAGGGCTTTGGCACAACACAACCTGCTCTAGTTATTAACAGAACTGCTGGCAAAAAGCTCAGCAAGTGGACTTCGTAGGGCAGGTGGAGGGTTGCCAAGAAGTCATGTTGGTGGACATGAGTGTTTATTAGCAAAGGAGGAAAAGTCTGAATTGCAGAGGAGAGACGATACATTTCCTGGGGTATATCCCATCCTCATCTGGTTGAGGGGGTAAAAGGAAGACCCTGCTGCTGCTTTGATCCAAACAAGTGTAATTTACCTGGTAAGAAACAAGCAGTTCTCACTGAGTAAATAGAAAGGCAACACCGAGGGTTTATCTGGGCTTGCGCTTTTAAATGAGGCAGTGCCCCCAGAGCAGTGAGCTAAATGGAAATCTTACCTTTCGCTGGGTCACCAAGCATGGAAATGGAACTGCTGTTCACACGGAGGCCGGTCTGACACACCTCTTTTGCCTTCAAAAGAAGAAACAGCCTCTTTTGCTGTCTGCTTTCAAAGGTAAAGGACACAGCAACCAAATCTGGAGTGCAACAGCCAGCAGAATACTTGCAGTGGGCAAACATTTATGTGCTGAAATTCAATTAGAGATCACTGCAGATCCAAAGCACCTGCAGCACGAACATGACTAAACCAGCTGAAATCAACAAGAAGAAAATTTCTTGTTTTGGGTGCTAAATAACAAGTTGTACTTCTAAAGGATTGCTGCTCCATGGAAACAGAAGGATTTTCTACATTTGCAGGGCAGGGAAAAATCTTTAGAAAGCGTGGAAGAATTCCAACACCTCCAGAAACCAATGCATACAACCAGAAGCATAAAGAAAGTGCAAAGTCCAGCCTTATCTGCACAGGAAGTTTGTTGAAAGATAACTACAACGGGCTGGCATGAATGCAAACAACACCTTTTAGTCCATGCTCATACCTGCGGGGGCACAATTACTTCCTTGGGAGTGTCTCAACAGCACTGATTTCATTCACTTCCAAAGGGGATTAATCAAAGCATGCAAAGACCAAACATACACCGACCAAAGAGTGACAGTCAATTTGAACTCTTTATGGGTGAGAAATGAAAACAAATCTTAAACCATCCATGTATATGGCACTTGGGGACATGCTTCAGAGGGCAGGGTGGTGATGGGGTGATGGTTGGACTAAATGATCCTAATGGTCTTTCTCAACCTTCATGATTCTAGGATTCTCTATGGGACAACACTTGCTCCCAAACTTAAGACTGAATGTGGTTTATTTTGATGTAGTTTGATCCAAAACAAACTAAACTGCATTCAGGCTACTCTCATTTTGAATAAAACTATCACTACAGGGATTTACCATGGTGTCATTAAAGCATGTTACAAGTGAATTTCCCCTAGACTCCCTGAGCATCCTTGTGTAGGCAAACTCTTCACACAAAAATCAAACACATCCTCATGAAAAATCAGGCAGGAAACATATTTCCCAGAAATGGTCAGGCTTTCTCTCCACACAGATAGCAAAACCAAGGGAATTTGCTCAAAACCACCTGGTAAATCCTCTCTTCAGTCTTCCCATCTCTTCTAATTGCATGTGAAGGGTTTTACCTGCCCGTACTTGATTGTATATCCACTGGAACAAAGGCAGATTCCTTACAGTTCTCTACAGAGGGCAAAGGAGACCTCAGACAGTAACCAACTGGAGAGACCCAAATTAGGATCCATCTCTAGAATGTCCCAGGAGCTACTTCTAGAATCTGCTTTGGACCATTTATGCAGCAGTAACTGCACTGGTAAGTGGGGTACAAAGAGCCAGGACGTTCTGTCAACAGAGCTGCTTGGCTTCGCTGGGAAGGAGCACACGTGTCAGCACTTGGCACCAACCTTCTATGCTGAATAAACATTTGAGGTTACCTCTTCTTCGTTGTCAAACAGGAGAAATGCAAAGGTCTCCTCAAGCTCCTCTTGGCTGTATCCAGCGGCTTCCTTTGCTTGGACAAAAGCTTTGAGCTGCAGAAGACACAAGGACACTTAGTTCTAGTCCATTTGCACCAGAACCAACAACTGAGCAGTACAGGGAATGTGAGCACAGCGCGTCCCACATACTTCCCTCCAGCTGTGGTCACATCAGCTGGGTGATGCTGGTCCAGCTCACGCACCCATTCCCACCATGAGTGCCCCAAACCATGCAGCCTGGAATATCCAGCATTATCCCACTGTGCTCCTTTCACCATATTTTGTCAGGTTACTGGAGAGCTATTTCCCTGGGCAACACGTGGGCTTGTCAAGCATCACATTTAGTGGCCAGCTGTGGCCATCAGATGACAAACCGTCTCAGCTATGAAACAGATATCAACACAAGGGGGGATGCCTGGAGAAAACTCTCTCCACTGACCAGGGAAGCCGAAACTATTTGATTAGAGGGCAGATGTGTCATGCAAGTACAGCTCAGAGGGTTTGGCCCCAGCCAGATGATGTCACCTCTATTTCTTTTGTCTAGCAAAGCAGCATGCTTTCCTAGTGCTGACAGCAAAGAACTGCAACCATGCTGCATTTGCATTGTAATAAAAGAAGACATGGAAGGATAAGATTTTTTTTTAATGGTGTTCTATAATAACAAAACAATGGTCTCATCAGTGCTTTGGCTTATTTTAACTTTATAACTCACAAGAAAACCATTAAATGACTTAATTCCTGCCCTTCTTGTGTTTTATCCAACTCTGTAGTGACTTTCCTAGATGGTCCTGCATGGAGCTTGGAGTTGGACTCGATGACCTTTGAGTCTCTTCCAACTTGGGATATTCTAAGGCCTTCAAGCTCTATTTAATTCATGACAATAAGCAGACCGGCCAGTTCCAGCTTTCAGAGGAGACAGCCTGTTCCATGCCAAGAAAACTATAGGAAGGCATTTAAAAGTGGTTAAATGCTGGAAAAAGGGAAACTTGGGGTTAAACCCAGTGCTTGCATAGGCATGATGGCAGTGAAATAGGACGTGGACATCTGCCTTGCTGTGAATCAGCAGAACTATGCATGATATGCAAAGCCATTAAAGCTCTCCTTGGAAGCATCAAACCAGTATTTCAACCTATGCCTGCAGGCCTGCTCCAGGAGTCTGCTGAATACTTGGCAACACTGGATGAATTGACCTTTTGTTCCTAATCGGAATGGGAAGGAAGAAGAAGAAAGCAAAGGAAAGGCTCTCTAGTTGGGAGCAGCAAATGGGGCTCTACAATGTATGCAGGTAATAAACATTGGCCTTTTCTGAGCTCCCAGCAACATCCTGCTCTCCCAGCAGCCTTACCTCATTCAGAAAAACATCATTTTCCACCAGAATTGCTTGGCTGTACCAAAAACCATCCTGAGATGTAGAGTCCAAGTAGGAACTCTGCAGCACCGAAACCGCTGTCTGCAAAAGGGAACTTGACTCTTTGAACTCTGGATGTAAACCTGGCGAAAGAATCATAGGATCATTACGTTTGGAAAAGACTTCTAGGATCATCATAAGAAATAAAGCCAAAAGCAGGTGCAATTATTAATTCTGGACATCCCCAGATATATGTACAGGGTCTCACCAGAGCTGGGTGGCAGCGTGGCTCATTTAACAAACCCACATCTCCATGGGGCTGACCTATCAGCTCTGCAGCATCCAAGGGGACTTTTCTAGCAGCTTCCCTCCAGCCACACAGCACCAAGACTTTGTCTGAAAGCTAACTGCCCTCAGCCAGGAGGAATAGGAGCTCCCAGTTTGCCATCAAACCCTTCAAGTTCTTCCTAACAACAGGAGAAAAGTCAAATTTTTCCACAACTGCCAGAAGCAAAACCTGATGGTAAATTAACTTTATGATCTCTGAGCAAGTCAGAGCTTTCTCTTCTGCTAAGAAGTTACTGAGGTTTCCTGGTCCGTGGTCAGATCAGCTTCTCAGGGTTATCAGTTTTACCCTAAAAGCTTTCGGGTCTTAAAGAACATGGTTCTCTCGCTTCAAAGCCTCAATTGGCTGTTCTCCCAAAGCCCATATTCTCTCCAAACATCTCCTAAGGAAAAAAAAACTCCAGTAGAACACTTCCCAATAGCATTCCACCAACAGGAGATCCACATCCCAATCAACAAATCAAATACAGACGCGTAGACAAGCGAAAGCACTGCAGTTTTTAATGCTCTTACAGCTGCTCAAATCCAAATGTTAAATAAAACAGCCATGCAGAAATACAGGAAATCCTGGGCTTGGTCTCTATTGCACATTTAGAAAGCTTTATTACTGGTGATGATTCATGATCTACGGGATTTCAAACCTCGAGCTGATTTTGCAACACAGACCCATCAAAAAGGTTTATTTCTTGCAAACCCGTGAACTTTAAACATAAAAAGCAATCACCTATGAGGAAAGAAATGTGGAAACTCCAAACCTCATGTGAAGAGCAAGCTTTGCATGCTGGTTCCCCTTTAAGAAGAACTTCACAGCCATTTCTGAAGATAAGTTCTCATTTTAGCCTCTAACAGCGGAAAGGCCCCTGATGCTTTGGCAACAAGATAGCATCAGCTGTTGCCCTGAAATCTCCTTGGGGTTTGACTCCTATTTTTAAAGGGTACATTTTGATCTGCTTCTTCATTTCCTCCTAACTCAGGGGGGGAAAAAAAAAGAGACAGAAACACTGCCTATGTGATACATCTTGCTATTTCTCTCAGCTTTTGCTCACTTTTTCCTCACCTGCCTTTTGCTTTGCTCTGTCACCTTTTTGCATCTTCAAGGCAGCAGTCAGGGCAAGTCAGGCTCCTCCATGCAAAGCAGATCAGGGAGTTGTGACCCAGCTCTGTTCAAAAACTTGAACAGAACGCAATGTCCCCTCCTGCTTCCTGCCCCGAGCACCGCAATAACACTCATGTCCAGAGCCACGCAATATTCTGCTCCTCCTACTTTGCAGCTCTACATCACTGACAAGTTTGGGAGGTTCTAACTCAGACAATTGCTCCTTCTGTTCCTTTCCAGTTCAGCTGCAGCGTAAAAACGAAAGTCCCCAAAAAAGTTGCCTCAGTCGTACATAAATAGGTGAGATGGAACAGACAGAGCGTGGCACTGAGTCCCACAGCTCACAGAGGTCCCCTTTCAGATGTAAAGAGGCTCCTTCAGCTCCGCGTTCACAGAAAGACCAGAAAAACCCCGGCTGCATCCCATGCAGCCTCTGTGCCGAGGTAGACGGGCACTGAGCAGGCTCTGAGTAGGGGAAAGTGAAAGTGCCTACACCAGAAGCAAAAGCGAAAGTGCTTGCTTTCCCTCCGAGCAGCTTGGATGTGCCACCACCATCCCCTGGCATCTTAAGGGGAAAGGGGGATGAGCTCTCAAAGAGGGTCAGTGGGATGGATGGAGAATGGCTGGATAGGCACAGGATAGATGGTGGAGATGATGGATAGATGGAATAGATGGAGAAGCCCAGCATGGCTTGACACCAACAAAGCCCAGATGAACCTACGCTGGGTGTTATCCACGCCCAAAAAAATCCTTAGGAAAAGATTTCACAGTCCTGGTGATTTCCAACCTTGAGAGAGATATCACCTTTGCAGTTCATAACGCTCCTGGTAAGTTGCACACTGCTGTTCCTCTTCCTGATTCTGTGCTGGATGTCAGGCAGCAGGGCCAGCCGAGGCCAAGCCTTTGCAATAGCAGGATCCTCTGTCTGCTCATCCAAACAACCTCTGGACGGCCTCACCACGTGGAGATTTCCAAAGCCAGCCCAGGAGGAAAACCCATGTGTTTTGAATCACTTACCAGTACAGGCATGTACTAGACAACAAGGTTTGCTTTTCTTTTCTCTGTTTCTTTTTAACCTTAATGTTATAGTAGTGCCTGCTTCATGCATTTGAATGCTGTCAGACCTCCAAAATCCATGTGGTCAATGCAGGTTGAACACAGCCACATTGCTCGCCTATGGGTGTATGGCAAGGTATGCCATCCTACTCCACACAGCCCCTTCCCACAGCCCTCCTCCATCTCATCTCTTCCATTTTTGGGGTGTAGTGCCATCATTAGTGCGAGCTGTAACAGCAGGCCTCGCTGCCAGCATCAGTTCTGGCATCACGTGCCACTTCATAGCACTGGAAAGTCCACGTACTGCAAGCTGAGACTCCTTAAGACCACCCTCCTCCTGCTGACATATCCACTTTCTCACTTCTTTTTTCATCTCCCACTCTGATTTTGCTGCTCGCCTCCAGCACGTGGTAACTATTATGACAATTACCTGAACTGTCCCTTTAAATTCTATTCTAATTATAAAACACACATTATTACCTGCTTGATCAGCTCTTTACCTGCAGACTTCTTTTAGCTACAGCCTGTGCAGCCCAACTTTCATAATGAGCCTTGATTCATTAGTGCTGCAGCACTACTGCACAGAAGCCTCTTTACTCATTCGGTGTAAGCCCAAAATGGAGCCAAATTAAAGCAGACTATTTGCAAACTGATCAACCAAGGCAGACCCCTGAGACTGCAATGTGGTCCCTGCTATGGAGGAAGTGTCCTGTGCCCACAGGGACCAGGTCCAGGCAGTGTGGGATGGTTAGCATGGCACTGAAGCAGGAATTGATTTGGTTGATTTGAGCCTCTCAGGATTTTCTTGTGTTTTAATGTGTGTTCTTCAAAGCTTTTCAATCTCAAACCACAATCTCCTACACCAGACGAGCACCTTGTTCCTGCTGCTCCTGCTGCATCAGCCACATTTGCAGCTTTGCCGCTTCTTTTTCTTTCACTTTCTTGCTTTCCTCCTTCCTATTCCTCACACCCAAAGACGCAGACAGTGGTTACAACCTCACATTGGTAGGGTGGAAAGGTGGGGTTCCAATAACATACAGCATATTCCAAAGGTTGCACTGCAGGATGCTACAGATGGGCTCAAAAGTCCCATCAGATTTGCAGGAAAAAAGTGAATCTATTGAACACTAAGATACCAGCTCTTCCTCAGGAAGCCCTCAAGCCACAAACCTTCACAGGCAACCTGAGTATTCGGGAGAAAGAGGAGAAAGAAACCACCTCTCTGCATTGTATGCTGTATTCTTAGAAAGAGAGTGGCTGGCTTGCACAGAAGAGCCTTCTAACTATAGAGCTGTGCTATCTTTTGCAGTTTCCTGGTTTGATGTACCTAAAACACTCAGAGTGGTTGCTGGTAAGCTGGAAAAAATACAGGTGCTGGGCTGTATTTAAAATTCCCTCTAGAAACGCAGGGAAATGCAGTTATCCAGGTAGACAACATTTATTTTTATCACCTTTTCAGTGTCAGATTATGCAGGGTACCCTCTCAGATGAGACACCGCTCTGCCCAGAGGATCAACAACCTTTCTAGAGCTTGAATGTTTTTACCCTGGAGGGTGACACAGCCTTTGGACAGGTCACAGAGACATGGAAGTGCACACTGTTGGATGGGCAAAGCTAGAGATGCCCCATACTGATGTTAGTGACATTCTACTCAGAGCAGGAAACCTGCTCTGGAGAAACCTTCCAAGTAACATTTCTTTGATTTCTTAACCTCCTTCCTGTTACCTTCAGCTGCTCACGTAATTGAAGACGCGGTTACTGCAGGCTTTCCCTCCTTAATTCGTCACGTTGCTGTCTTTCATCTTCACAGATGCTCCTCAAAGCCTCCTCCTTCTGCAGCTCTCCTCCTCTGCTGGGTTGCCACTTTGTGGAGTCACTCATCTGCAGGTGTCTGTGTTGACTCTTCCCAAATCTGGCACCATCTTAACTATTTTAGCATTCAGACAACTAAAATGTCCCTTTCTTCACAAAACCAGTAGCCACAATGGCTTAAAACAACCAGACCCAATGCTGAGGGAGAGCTGTAAAAGCATGCACAGCAACTCAAGACCCACTGATGGCAAAGGTTCACCTTTGCTACGTGATGTTTCACCACATGATTTCCCTTTGGAAAGAGGGGAAAAAAAGAAAAGGGACTGTGGCTGGACAAATTGGGCAGATCATTACCCGCCTGAAAAACTGTAGCTACATTCCTCCAATCAGCCAGTCCTTTTGTCATTGAGAAAGCCTGAAACAGGGTAGAATCCGTTCTTCGTTTTATTTCATGACATTCCTTTTGCTCTCGCTATAGAAGCTCTTCTTTCAGCATTGACTTTCTTTCTTTCATTTTCTTGCTCTGCTTGATGCAGCGACAGAGCTCTACAACACATTCTCTGTGAACCCTTTGGCTATGGAAATTACCAAGACACACTTACAGTTTCCAGTACAAACAGAAATGAAGCCAAACAATAAAATCTACCCACACATGTGCCAATTTTAGATAGCCACGAGAACTATCAAATCTTTATCTCATCACCAGAAAGAAAAGAAAAGAAAGACAAACGATGCCAAAACAGCATTTACCAAAAATGATAACTATTTCATTTCCTTGTCTTAAAGTGATTTTAACCAACATCCATGCTTCAATCTAATAGAGCTGTACAAGTCCCCATTCATCGCAGGAGAGTTGGACTAAATGGCTTTCAAGGGTTCCTTCCAACTCCAATGATTCTGTGATTTGTCCCAGTCTCTATGATTTGTCCCTTCTCTTCATCTGGGGTTAAGCTATGAAGAAAATCACCAAATAAAAGCAGAAGAGAAAGCAAAAGAAGCTATTTTTAATATAGATAGGTTCAACATTCTGGATTACGTCACAACTCCTCAAAGAGCTGTGTCAATGAAGCTTGAAATCTGGCATGATGGTGCTCCGTCCCTTGGATCATTTTTGTTGCCCTCCATTGGGTGTGCTCCACCAGATCCATGTCTCTTCTCTACTGAGGACTCCACATGAGGACACAGTACTCCAGGTGAGGACTCACCCTGCTGACCACACTTCTTTTGATGCAGCCCAGGATACGGTTGGCAGTGTGTAAAGCCAGTTTCAGAGCCAAGTAACATAATCTAGAGAGTTCTGTCTATCCAGATTTCCCCCTATTGAGGAGTGCACACAGATGGCGAGCCCAAGCTTCTGCGGGACAGTTTGGGGATGATCTGGAGGCAGAACTGTGCAAAACCAGTGCAGAAACACCCCTCTAATGCCAATTTTTCCATCTGTAATGCTGATTCCCATCCCAACAGGGGTACAAAACGGGAACAAAGGCCTCCCAGCCTCCATCCCGCACATGAACTACTGTTTGCATTTCCACGTCCTGCTCTCCTGAAGGGCATCTGCATAACTTCACTCAGCTCCCAAGGAGAGACCACAAAGCAACAACAACAAAGTAAAGACCACACCTTTTCCAATCTTTACCAGAACGCACAGCAAATGGGAAGCCTAGAATAGGCAATGCGTTCCCAAGGAGAAATTAAAACAGTTTTGCTACAGTTTGGAAGACCTTGAGGTAGGGCTGAGGGGGTCTGAAGGCCTCAGGGTAGGGCTGAGGGGATCTGAAGGAACTGGGGTGGCTGTCTGCAGGGGTGAGAGGGTTTGAAAGCCTTGGGGTGGTTTTTTGTAGGTCTGAGGGGGTCTGAAGGCCTTGGGATGGCTGTCTGTAGAGGTGAGGGGGTCTGAAGGGCTTGAGATGGCTGTCTCTAGAGGTGAGGGGATCTGAAGGGCTTAGCGTATGGCTGAGGGGGTCTGAAGGCCTTGGGGCAGGGCTGAGGGAGTCTGAAGGGCATGGGGTGGCTGTCTGGAGGGGTGATGG
>PPHD01002709.1:0-13161 GCA_002909625.1 Bambusicola thoracicus
ATGTGGCTCTGGGCAACCTGGGCTGCTGGTTGGCGACCCTGCACATAGCAGGGGGGTTGAAACCAGATGATCATTGTGGTCCTTTTCAACCCAGGCCATTCTAGGATTCTATGATCTGCCAAGCTCCATAAATTCATCAGAGAGAGAAGCTGCCTCCTGAATAATTAACTAAAGCTTAACTGGCGATAGATTTGTCTTTCTTGGTTACCTTTAATGGACTCCTTAGAAGTTCAAAAATGAAAACCCACAGCTTTAGGATACAAAATCTCCAGGATGAGCACTGTTGCCTTTGTGCAAGCTCAGCTTGGTGACCCAGCGCTCGCTCGCTCCCACCAATGGGAAATTCAGCCCTGCAACAACCGAGAGCTTATCAGGAGCATCGCCTGCTATTAAGACAGTGCTGTTCATCCAAAGATTGAAAAGCATTTTGCAAGATGGCAATTTTTCAGCTCGCAATGTGTTCTTTCTTTCTTTCTTTCACGTGGAAACTGAGACAGGGATTTGGCTGGAGATCGCTATGCGAGTTGTTGTTCAGAACGCGCCATTCACGAGCACAATTGCGCAGAGAAAAGAGTGGCTGAGCTTATTTTCTGAAGAGGAGGCTAAGAAACTTCCATTATTACCTCCTCACCAACCCCAGGACTCACCAGAAATGACATAACCGGCTGCTGTCTCAGATTTCTGCCCACGTTATTCCATTACCTCTCCCATCCCATTAGTATCAAAACGCTTTGCAAACACCGAGCCAGTGGGCCTGAGTGTCCCTGAGAGCCGTTCCCATTCCTAAGAGCATTTCTGCCCACAGAAAATTGCACCCAGGAGTTCCTGGCCCCCTGTTCTCCCCTGGGCATCCCCCACCTCCCATGGCTGCCGGTGCCGAGGGCAGCGCGGCTGTAATTGACATCATGTGCTCATTGGGTTTGCTGAGTTCGAGCGCACACATGGCAGAAAAGCTATCTGGAAGAATGAAATAATGAAAAAGAAAACAATACAAAAATCACATTCTCCCTCCCCGCTCAGGAGCGGCGGTACAACCCAGTGTACGTACATCGTTAGGCACAGTTTAAATATAGCATCTAACTATGAAAACATGAATAATTGCGGTGCTTAAAACGTCTGGCTAATCTTCAGCAGAACTGCAATCAATCAACCGGTGTCAGACTGGGAAGCATTTCTCAGTTTCATACACAAAACCTTCCTTCACATTCAAACTATATCCACTTTCAGCGCTTGGGCTGCCTTCCCCATGTGATGTTAATGGAAGCACTCCCGGCATGAAGAGGCAGTGGTCGGAATTGGTTTTCTAATCTAAAAGGGAAACCAAAAAACTCTTGTCCCCATTCACTGCAGGGGAGTTGGACCGATGGCCCTCGGAGGTCCCTTCCAACTCCTAGGATTCTGTGGTTCTCTGATTCTATGAAAGCTGAGCCCCAAAAGGCTGCGAGCAGTTGGTGCCAGCTCCTCCTTGGCTGGAAGCTCAGCATGGAAACCACCTCTGCTCACCACTCAGCTCCCTCAGCAAGCCAACTGCTATTTCCTACCTGGTGCCCATTGGATGGTGAATTACCAACCCGTGCCATCACCTCACCACTCCTATTGTAAAGAACTTTCTCCTCATATGCAGTGTAAGGAACTCCATTTAATTACTCTGAGCTCCCACTGACCAGGGTTCCATGTTGCTATTTATGTTCTGAGCACAGTCATTCACATGAGATCAACCAAAGCTCTATGAACAAAACCAGGAGAAGCACATCCAGCCTCCTCTGGACAGGCTGCCCATAGAGATGATGGATGCCCCATCCCTGGAGACATTCAGGTCAGGCTGGACAGGGCTGTGAGCACTGATGGAGCCGTGAGTGTCTCCGTGCACTGCAGGGCAGTTGGACCTTCCAAGGTCCCTTCCAACTCAAAACATTCTACCATTCTTCCTTCCCAAGGAGCTCATTGGAGATCAGGTCTACCCGTTGGAACACGCTCCACGCCTAAGTGAAGCTCACCAGTTCTAACAGCTTTACAGCTAGGATTACTTTTCCCACTTCACTGTGCTGAAGACAGAAGGGTCCTGTCACCATTTACCATACTAAACAAGAAAACCTCAGAGCTGGCAGCAGCAGAAGCACTAATTATTCTGGTTGCTGGCATCAGACTGCTACAGAGCCCAGACTTCATCTCAAAATCTCTGCCTGATAAAGCTCACTGAGTGTTCCTGAGCTGTCAAAACCTCTCGGTTGGTTTGAACCTGATCTGATCCGATACCACAGCAATTCAGAGCGGACACGGGCAAGCACATCCCGCTCTGTTATGCATCTCTTACCGCTTCTTTCCCTCCATCTCTCATGGAGAGGCAAATTCCAAGCAGCAAACTACTGACAAGCGAGGTGATGGATGAAACATGAGCCCTCTGAGCTGACATCTCAAAACAAGAACACAGCGTTCATCAAAATTAAGCAGTGCTAATATTAATAGCTGGAAGTGCACGATGCGAGGCGATGGTATCTGAGCCTGTGCAAAACACTTCAGGATCATAGAATCATAGAATGGCCTGGGTTGAAAAGGACCACAGTGATCATCTGGGTTCAACCCCCTGCTATGTGCAGGGTCGCCAACCACCAGACCAGGCTGCCCAGAGCCACATCCAGCCTGGATACGGATATGGATATGGATATGGATATAGATATGCATACGGATATGGATAGGGATATGGAAAGTCTCGATACAATCTGGTAAGGAATAGTTGTCTTTTGATTCAGCTGCAGTCTGAGCACAAAGGTGGAGTTAATAGATATATTGTTCAATACTGGAACACTGGAACACAATACTGGAACACGCAGCTTGCTTAGAGGTGTAAAAACTGCCCCTCCTTGGAAGCACAGCCCCCCTCTCTCAGGTCAACCTCCTTGGCTCTGCCCCAGCGCCTGCCACCCCCTCCTGTCTTTCACAGCTCAGCTCTCTGGCTCGGATCATTTCAGCATCAGTGAGCATCTTCCCCACTGCCACCGCTGAGGTAAGAAACTCCCATCTCAAGATGCTCGCTGTCACTTCCATCCCGCAGCTCACTACGTGCCGACTGCGCTGCCTGCGCACGTGAGCTGCAGCCCAGATGAATTGTCACTTGGGTCATCTCAGGAAATAAAGTGAAATAAGAGCTGCCCCCCAAAGCTTTGTGTTTATTGTTATTGTGCTGAGCTGGTTGGAGAGTTATTTGCCAACCCAGCTTGTATATATTCTAGCGTTCTGTCCTTGCTCTTATGACCACCAAAAGAAAATAACCGCACGGCCCCAAATGATACCTCACTACTTCTCTCTTTAACTTTGCACATTTTCAAGCTGTATTAACAGATGGGGGAGGCGTGCTAGTGGTGAGACTGGGAAGAAATGCACCGTGCAGAGCCCACTACTCAGTTTGCACATCACCACGTGCAGGCTTGGGATATCACCTTCTTTTCTGGTCTGATTTAAACCACTGCTGCAACAGTTCAACCACCAAATGCTGGCAGTAGGAAGGAGCCCACCATGCAGAAATAACCCTGCTGGGACCCTGCCATGCTCCATAAATGGCCACCGTGTGCTGCTACAAAGGTGCTGCTGCTATAACAACTCATATTCTCAAATAGAAAACCACAAGGCAAGCTTACAGCTTAGGATGGGTTACCACCCCATTGCACAGCAGGGTCGTTGCCCCATGGGCGCCGTTGCTTGGCTTCCTCACCTCTCAGCTAAGTCCCCAATGGGCTCTTGTGGGATGTTTGGCAATGGGAGCTCCAAAGATGAGCTTCCTAACAGCTGGAAGACATTTGAGGTGGGGTTTTCTCTGCTAAGAGATCACTGGCTTCCTCACCTCCTTCACCTGAACGTCCACTGCTTCTCCAAAGCTGTGAAACGCCTGCTCCAAGAGGACAGCACTGAGGATGTTAAACACTGCTCAAGCTTCTCATCCTCCTTCAAGGTGGATGAAGGAAGGAGGCTCTATGGAAGTAAGGAGAAATGCAAATGCCTCTGGAACGCAGTCCTGAATTTGCAGGTCACTCCGGGCTGACATCACCAATTCCTCTGGGTTGTATCCCATCAGTTTGCTGTGCCCCAAGGCCTAATTGCTTTGGAAAAATATAACCTATTAGCAAGTCTCCAGGACACCAATTCTTTGCCAATATTCAAACCAAGAGCAGATTCTCCAGGAGGAGGAATATCCCCTCACCTTATCATCATACAACTTAATACGTGGGACCTCCAGATAGGTGGGCTAAGGGATATCTGCTCTGCTGGGGCACTTTCTCCTGCAACTACTGTGTAACAGCTCTCCCTGTAGAGGCTTTGTTGAGTACACAACACACAGACAGGTTCTGGAGCTTCACAAAGAGCTGCTGGGTAGGGCCTAAGGGTTCCAATTCCCATTTAGCACCCCATGTGGGTGTTGGTTCCCAAGACTCAGGGAGCCAATGCTCCCCACGCTGTCACTCCCAGAAAACTTGAGGTTGGCCTTTGAAAGACCTTCAAGCACAACAAATGTGAGGATACGAAGGCAGAATGGCAGCAAACATGCTGCAAATGCCAATGGTGGTTTGCCTCACCACTGACACTGGGATCCCGAAAGCCATTTGCCCTATTGTCGGGATCAGCAGGCATCTGCAACCAGGGCTGGCAAAAGGACAGCACTGAGGGGACGTGGTGACATGCTGCAAGAAATATCTCATGCACACAGCCTGCTCATTGGGCACTAATTAGCAGCAGCACCGAGTATTGCTCCCTGAGAGCCCTGCAGAAGAGCTGAGCCTTTGGCTGATGGATCTGTGCATATATAGGGCACAAATGGGGGGAGCATGCTCAGGAAAGCTGGTGCAGAGCTGCTCACACCGAATTAGTAAGAAGCCAGCAGCAAAAAAGCTTTGACAGTAAGAGGCACTTGGAAAACTGAGTTTCTGGGTAAATTTCCACCCCGTAAACACTGCGGGAGTTCGATCTCGGCTCGGAATTCTTCTGCTTTCTGTTATAACTTATTTCTTGTTCTGCTGCCAGCTTGCATAAGCAAGGCAGCACGGTTCCATCGGCAGAGCAAGGAAGGAGGGATGTGTAGGTACAGATCCTCCAGGAGCCGCTTTGCTGCACCGCAGACATCAGCAGCTCTGCTCCCAGGAGGGCAGAGCCGGGCTCCTGCTCTATGGACCATCAGCAGCCATCCTCTGAGCACCCCAAAATCTTCCCGTAAGGGCTGCAGAAGTAACCTCTGAGCCCGATGCAAAAAGAGCATACAATAAATTGAAGACATGAACATTAAGAATGGTGCTGAAAACGCATCCAAAACCCCAAAACGCGGAGCTCAGCAGCTACCCCATGTTTGCTGATGGTGCCCTTCCTATCCCACTGAGCTGCAGGACAGCCCTCCCCTTCCCCAAGCTGCTCCTGCAAGGCATCCCGTGCCAAAACAGAACGTTCCCCAAATTTGCTGGATGAGAGCACGTTAACGGGCTGATCTTTCAAAGCTCTCCCATTCTCCTCCTAATTTATTGATGAAAGGATTCCTCACTGGTTAGGCAATATCCCTCTGGATGAAAGCCTGGCTATGTTTCTCTTCTTTCTCCCACCCTCTGTAACGTACACTCCTCTCTAATGGCCCCCTGATGAAAAATTCACCGCTCGCCGCCAGTTGTGCTGCTGATGGATCGTGTTGCTTTTTACCTGTTCAGATTAATCAGGTTACAGCTCCTGCCAACAAAGCACGGCCTCACACCTCAACTCCAGCACCCAAATCCACATCCAATATCCAAGTCTGACAAATGTATGGTGATGCTTGAAACCAACCCTGCGGGCCCCGTTGAGTTCAGCCCTGCTGAGTTGGGTTAGAATCATAGACTCATAGAATCCTAGAATGACCTGGGTTGAAAAGGACCACAATGATTATCTGGTTTCAACCCCCCTGCTATGTGCAGGGTCACCAACCAGCAGACCATGTTGCCCAGAGCCACATCCAACCTGGCCTTGAATGCCTCCAGGGATGGGGCATCCACAACCTCCTTGGGCAATCTGTTCCAAGGGGTTAGCCATTCTTCCAGATGAAGAGAAACCTTTTTTTTGCGCACATGTAGCATGCAGAAGTCATTTAAGCTGGCTGACACATCTGTAGCTGCAGACAGCAGCATGGCAGTGGGAATTGGGGTGCAGGAGTTGGTTGGGGCACTGCCCAACTGCCCCCACTAAAACCAGCACAGTGCTTCACCCCCTGATGGGTAAGGCTTTCTGGAGGTTTAATTTGTGCTTATAATGGCCAGGATGGAAATACTTCTAATTACACTGCAAATTCCATACACAATGAGGCTAAGTTTATCACTAGAACTAACTCACCACGGGACAAGGTTTGTTTATCTTTAGAAGCTCAAACCCAGCTTAGCAGACCATAGGATTTTATTGCACATCCTGACTGAGCCCTCCGAGCGCTTTCACAGCCAACTCAAGTCTTCCACCAACAGAGCTTGGGCCGAGGGTAAATCCACCCAAGAAAGGTGTTTCACAAGATGGAGAACACCTTTATGTGCACAGAAGAGTACATTTCAAGAACCATGGAGATGTGGCACTGAGGAACGTGGTCAGTGGGTATGGTGGGATGGGCTGGGGTTGGGCTTGGGGATCTTAGAGGTCTTTCCCAACCACTATGATTCTGCATCTCTATGATTTTGGCCATTCTAAAAGATGGCTCTGCAGCACTGGCTGTGATTGCAGATCACACGACCGATGCTGTAGGGTGCTGCGTGTTCTGAATCACTAATTCAAAACAGGGACGTCCTGGTGCTGGGCTGGACGGCGTGAAGGAAATGACCAATCTGACTCAAATTCCATCTTTTATTTCAGCGACCAGTTTTGCTGAAATCGAAGCTGTTGCTCAACTTCTTATTTCTGGCTTAATCTTCACCCGACTACCAAATTCTGGTGAAGTGAGGTAAGGTTTCAGCTGTGGGAAACGCAGGTAACTTCTGCAGCCAAATTCCTTAGAGGCGCAGTTCCACCAGCCTAATTGTATCGTCACTCATCGTGAATGTCATGGAGATAATTAAAGAATTAAAGCAAACTTCTGCAAATTGCAGCACTGAGACAAACCGAAGGCATCTGAAAAGGCAGCTATTGTAACTCATTCCATTTCCAACAAAATTCGAAGGCCAAGATGGAAGCACCATGGGCAACCCGTTTCTATTTTCAGAAATGGTCCAAATTGCAACAAAACCAGCAAGGAAAGAGATGGTAAGAGCCAAAAAACACAATTCAAGCTTTGGATTTCCATCACCAGAAGCTTAGCTCCCATGAAAGAAAACTATGAGCTTCTTCAGGGTTGGCAACCCTGCACATAGCAGCGGGGGTTGAAACGAGATGATCACCGTGGTCCTTTTCAACCCAGGCCATTCTATGATTCCATGATTCAGCAACGATTGGAGCAACGCTGAACTTGTAGGTCTGCTCAGAAGAGAAAAAACAAAACAACAAACCACATTTCCAACTTTTCTACGCTTATTGTGAAATTACAACCTGGTTGTCAAGGACTCACTGTGCTATTTTGCATGACTGCACGTAGCAGTGTTTCCTTTTTTCTAAGGGTTACAGACCAACTTACAAACTCATTGGGTAGAAAGTGCTCATTTGATGGCTGCGGAAAAACCAAGGGCAGAAGTTGCCTGATATCACCCAGATCAGCAGGCAGGCAAAGCACTGCCACGAGCTCCCACCTCCAAAATTCATCCATGGAAATCCCCCTCCGTCCTTCCAGTGACCCTGGACGAAACTCAACATGGCCAAAGACGGTTCCTCCAATGCTTTTGTTGGTTGCACTTCGGCATGTCCTGGGGCTGCTATGGGTCACACCTCGGGAATTAAGCCAAAACGTTGTTTGTTTTCCGTAAATTGCATCTTCCCTTAACTTGCCCAGAGCTGCCCAGAAGTCGTTCGTTCCCGATGACCAGGATTCCCTGCAGAAGGCGATATTCTCAGCAAAGCAAAGCTCTCCAGCAATGAAAGGAATGCGTGCGGACCGACTGGCGAAGAACGACCGACTTCAAATAAAGGCCCTAACATCTGGCTTAGCTTAGCCTTGAGCTATAACCAAACCACAGTCTCCTCAACTCCACTGGCACCGTGCTCGTGAAAAATCACACAGCTATGAGATGACAGTTCGGAGTCGCAGCGGCAGCGAGTAAATATCATTTGATTAGGTGTGAAGGAAAACCATCTTTGCTGAAACACAATCGATGATACATAGCTCCGACCTCCCCGGGAACACTGTCCTATCGGAGAACCAGATGGCTTAAGCAAAGGTGTAGGTATTTAACCCTCTTAGAGCAACAGGCAAGCTGAGAGGTGCTGGAAGAACACAGGGAATCAACAGGGAGGACCAAAAGTGTTCTCTGCCGTCAGCAACGAACATAGCCATATGTTCTCTGATTTTGTTACCATTCTTTTTACAGTCCTGTTTTAGTAATTCCATAGGGAATAAGTGTGTGAAGCAGCACCTGCAGGTCACCCTAGCATCCGTGCCTTTGGAAGCACGTTTGTGATTCGGGTTGTGGCTCCCTGGGCACCAGAGGACAACAAGGGCATCAAGGCCACCAGAAGCGTAAGAAGGAAGAGAGGTTCAGGTTGGATATTAGGAAACATTTCTTCCCAGATAGAGTGGTGAGGCACTGGCACAGCTGCCCAGGGAGTGGTGGGGTCACCGTCCCTGGAGGTGCTCCAGAACTGTGGAGATGTGGCATTGAGGGATGTGGTCAGTGGGCATGGTGGGATGTCATGCAGAGTAGCACTTTGAGGAGTGGGATGGGGGTCTGTGCTCAGCAAATGCTTCCCTATGGGCTCGTGGCTGTAGGGAGAAGGGATGAAGCCCTCTGGGTATGGCAGAGCTTGTCCTTTGTGTCACAGTGCCTCAGGGCAGGCCGCTCAGAGCAGGGCTGGAGCTTGGCACTAGTGAAAGGTGACAGCTCGACAGCACAGGAAACTGAAATCCTCTGTGAAACCACCAAGGAGAGCACAAAGCAGCAAGAGCCCAACCTGTATGACGTGGGAATCACAGAACTACTAAGGTTGGAGAAGACCTCCGCAATCCCCAACCTCAACCCATCCCACCATGCCCACTGACCACGTCCCTCAGTGCCACACGTCCATGGTTCTGCAACACCACCGGTGAGCCCACCACTCCCTGGGCAGCTGTGTTAACGTCTGACTGCTCTTTCTGAGAAGAGATGTTTCCTAATTTCCAACCTGAACCATACCCATGGTGAGTTCCAGTATCACTGATGGAAGACAGATTCGAGCCACCTTCAAACACTTGATTTCATCAGAAGATCCCACTGCAGCCTTATCTCTTACAAACACAGACACCGAAAAAATAATCTTAGCACAACCTATTTCAGAAAGCAAATCTCATCTGTGCATGACTGCAGTCTGTACCGTGGGGCCTTTGTGCATTTTGAGGAGCAGAAGCAGTAGCTGGGTGCACTCGAGTGCTTTGACAAATTCATGCAATGCAGGATGCAGCCAGCTCATTGGTTACAGGGACAGCCACAGACATGTCCAATAACTTGCACAAAACACAGCTCAGACAGACAGCAGAAAATATATGAACAGAAATCCAAATAAAAGGGATGGAATTAACAAGATCTGTGCTGAATTTCAGGGCTCGATAGCTGAGCTCATTGCCACAGCCAGCCTCCAGCCACCATCTGCATGTTTTCCATTTAGGCTGAGCTGACAGGAGCAGGAATGGTGTCTTTTCTACCCTTTGCAAACCACCTATCACACTTCGGGTGAAAGAAGGACTGTTAGTTATTGACCACAAAGAGCTGAACCCACCCTCCTCCACCCTAAATTTAACAGCATGTTTTTAAAGAGGAGCTTCAGACCCAGTATGTTTGCACAAAGGACAGCTTCCTTGCCAGAAAGGGAATAAAACCTAATTATTATTATTTTTTTCCTATTAAAAGTTGGCTTTTTCTCAATATTCACCTATTTCAAAGGTTTCCATGGGAGAGATCAGGAAACCGAGGCATGGGGACGCATGGCCATGACCACGTGCCAACACACATGGGGAGCAGTGTGCACCCCTATACCGGTCCCCACCGGCTCCATCCCCGACCCCAGCAGCCTGGATCCCATTAGTGGCTTTGGCAGAGCCTTTGGGCCAGCGCTTTGCTCATGTGTGCAGCTCCTGTGGCTCCAACAGCGGGGACTTTCCTTGTGCCGTGATTCAGCCTCCAGCCCCGCCAAGCGGGAAGAGCGCCCATAGGGGGCTTATGGGGAACTGGCCACGTTGAGGAAGAGTTTCGGGAACCTCCAAGGAACAGGTGCCAGGAGATGGGAGTCCCCTGCTTTGGAAATGTCATTATTGGTAATAACGGCAGCAAAACTCAAGTTTTTAGACCTGTGAAACACGCAGAGGTTCAACCTGAAAGGCAGCGATGCTCAGCCTGAAATGAGGGCTAAAATGTTTTACCAAATCTTTACACAAACCCTCAAAACAACCTAAAAACCAAAGGGCAGATGAATGCCATACCCCAACAACTGGGCCATGAGCAGGACAGAGTAGTAGGGAAAGGAGATCTGGGCAGGGAGGAAAGATAAAGAGACAAACCAGCAAATGTGTATATCCACAGTATATGGACACACAAAGAAAAGCATTAGAGATGCTGCCAAGAACAGGGGCAACAAACCAGTGCTCCTCACAGGCCCAACCTTCTCATGAAGCACAGTTAAATGTAGTTGTGAGAACACGCCAAGAACGCAGTTACTCCACAGGGACCAGATCCTGCTCAAGCCTTTAGCAAACTCCTACTTGATTTCATCTGAAGAACACCCAACTTGGTTGCCCATTCAAGCTCTCTGTCCTTGAGGAAAGACTTGACGTCTACCATCAATCTTATTCCCCACCATCAAATCCAATCCAGGCTTCCTCAGGATGCTAAAAATGAGAAAATAATTATTAAACACTTCTGCCTGTCCAACAGCTAAAAGGGACTGGGGTTGCCACATCCATGCTGAGATCTCATGTGCATTCCACTGCAGGAGGGGAGGTTTCCATTTTGATTCAATGAGTATGGAAGGACTCACTTAAGAGAAAACCAAACCATATGATATAAACTCTGCCAGCACCACACAAAAAATAAAAATGAGCTTTCCAACCTTGGAATCTTATCAGTAGGTCGAGCCATGGAAACACTTTGTACATGCTAGTGAAAGTAGCCTTTAAAGACCTGTCCAACTGGGATTGGACTGATCTCCACAGGTCACTTCTGGCCCCAGTGGCTCTGTGTAATGGGACATCAGGAGTTTCAAAGCTTTAAATTCCAAACTCACCTTGTGCACTAACTCAATGCACTGCTTTACTCAGACCTGGAGCTCGAATGCTGGAACCATAGAATGGCATGGATTGGAAGGGTCCTCAAAGATCATCCGGCCCCAACCCCACCAGATCAGGCTGCCTAGGATCCCATTCAACATAGTCTCGAGCACCTCCAGGGATGGGGCATCGACTGGGCAGCCTATGCCAGGGCCTCACTGCCCTTGCAATGAGAAACTTCCCCTGGGCATCTAAACTGAACAGTGAGTTTAATCCCACGCTCAGAATGCCTGTACAGTCAACCACGAGGCACTGCATTTGTGTGAGGCAAGCACCAAATACTGAAAAACAAGAAACATGAATCTGGTATTACCTAGAGCTGGACATATGTAAGAAAGGTTGGATAAGAATGCATGAAGATGAAGGCAGAGCTTCAGCTCCCATGAAAAGTGATGCCCCACACACGCTGAAAGGACCCACAGAGCACCAAGGCAATGCCACCATGTCCAACAGGGACTGAAAAGCAGAAAGGGCAGATTCTGAGCAGTGGCCAGGCTGAGGATGCTGGAAAAAGCAAAGCAGGGAAGACTTAATGTAAGTGGCCCTAACTCGCTGCTCCCTGCAGACTGCAGAAACCAAAGCAGGCTTTACTCCTTTAAGTCATCCTGCTGGTGAGTAAATTCATTAGAATAATGCATTTAAAATTCAAACTCGTCTCTGAGAACAACACATGTGGTTATCTGGAGTCATCCCTTGAACTGAAACACAGCTGAGGTGTGCTCACCGGGACAGTGGGCATGGTCAGTGGGCATGGTGGTGATGGGTTGAAGGTTGGACTTGATCACCTTAGATGTCTTTTCCAACTTTAATGATTCTATGATTCTAATTAAAAGAATATTGTTTTCACTGCCCATTCAGTCACTCTTTTTTCTTGGAAAACCTATTAACTTCAGGTATATTTATTTATACATTCACACACATTCCATACTATCACTTTACTAGAGCAGAACATTCTCACAACAGGAAAATATGATGTTAAATGATCATCTTCAGGGAAAAATACACTCCTGTATTCTGCTGGAGGGTTTCTCTGCTTTCTGCTTGGAGCATCTGCTAGCAGGCTGCAAGTGGAGGTGCTGGAAACATCATCACCATGTGGACATAACATCAGGAACAGCCCACGGGAATGACAGGGCAGCCACATGTTCTACATCTTTCCTACAGCCCATGAGAGAAAGCTGAATGGCAGAGGGATCACTAAGTGCCTTAATTGATAGAATCTGCAATTAAGTCTGTGAGCAGCGCTCCTCTTCAAGGCAACGCACCGCCCCACCTGGGGTGTCAGGTGATGCTCACAGAGAACTCCCCCCATTCGAGGGGATAAATCAGAAGCAGTGGTTTTCCCACATTGGGAAATGATGTGTGTATTTTTATTCTCTCAACCTGCTCCCCAAACCATGTAGAATAATGTGCCCCAGAGGCTATGCGGCGAGTTCGGACCCAAGCCATGGAAAACCGTAATGCCTACGTCCATCAGGGCAAAGCAGAAAGCAGTGTGAACTCAGTCTGACCTTAAAGAAATCCCTTAACCTAAAAATATAAAAGACAAACTGTTTCCACTGCGAGCTGCTATATAAAACCAGCCTCAAGAAAAGTGCCGGACTCCTTTCAAACTAACCTCAAACACGAAGCGAATTCCAGCGTGCTATTTTCCTCTGGCATCCCGGAATGTAAATCTCAAGGACAGAACTGGCTGTTCAAATTAGCTCCTACTCCTGCAGAAGCGATTGTTTTCAAACAGTTTCACAAAGCAGTGCTGCATAGGGTTGCATTCCAGGGAGGAGTGGGGGGGGGGG
>PPHD01002709.1:13191-34598 GCA_002909625.1 Bambusicola thoracicus
TTCCCCCCCCCCCCCCTCCAGATTTTAGACATTAAGAGGGACAGAGGAAGAGCAGGCTGTGTATGGTTGGTTCCAAGCTGCCCCCAAAGAAAGAAAAAAGAATAAAAATAAATCTTGGCTGTGTAATCACAACAACTTAGTGCCGGGACGCCGCTGACCTTTTGGGAACGGATCTTCCTGAGGCCAGCAACAGGTTTAAATGAGAGCAAGTCACTCCATCTGCAGAAAGGCACAGCCTCGGAGGGCTCCCGCTCTGAGTCAGCTGCAGGGACTGGTTCTGCTTAGGGCACACCCCACGAGGCTCCATTCAGGTTCGCTTCATCTTTGAAACAAAAGATTCCTATCTCCCATCGCTGTCATTCCTGATTAGCACATCATTTCCCCATCAGCCATAATGTCAGCAACCAAATTAAGGTATTACACTCTGGAACATTTAAGATGATTAGATCGGAGCAGTATTTATTCTTCCACTTGGGCAGATGTGACTGCTGTTGCACAGGAGGATGGGAGATGCCACCCTCCAAGGCAAGAAGTTCTTCCTCGTGTTCAGACAAAACTCCCTGGGCTTCAGTTTTGTCCTGGTGATGGGCACCACTGAAAAGAGCATGACTCCATTCCCCTGACCCCCACCCTTCAGACAGGGAGGGGAGAACCTCCCTCACCCTGCTGGTCACATGCTGTGCAATGCACTCCCGGATCCCATCTGCCCTCTCGGTCACCAGGGCGTGCTGCTGGCTGATGCTCACCCTGTGGTCATCTGTTGGTCAACCAATGGTCAACCATCGGTCAAACATTGGTCAACTGTTGGCCAACCACTGATCAACTGTTGGTCAACCACCAGTCAACCACTGGTCAACTGTTGGTCAACCACTGGCCAACTGCTGCCCACCAGGAACCCCAGGTCCTTCTCTGCAGAGCTCCTTCCAGCAGCTCAGCCCCCAACCAGTATTGATACATGCACTTATTCCTCTCCAGGTGCAGGACCCTACACTCACCCTTGCTGAACCTCATGAAGTTCCTCTCTGTGCAACCCTCACCCTGTCCTGGCCTCACTGAAGACCTGGTGCACTCTACCACTACCTCCAGGTCACTGATGGAGGTGTTGAACAAGATCAGATCCAGTGTCAACCCCTGGGGAACACCACCAGCAACACAAACTCACAACCAGGGCCAGTAGTGAAAGCTCTGTCACCTCCATGTCTGATCAGACCAAGTTACAGCCCAGACTTTGACTAGCCAATGGTCATAGCAGTTAGCCAAAAACCAAGAATCAAGTCACAGAGCTACATTACTATGCTGAGTGAGCTCAGGGTTTGCTCCAGAAAGAGGAATGAAGGCTCCTGGTGATGCACAGCTCAGCAGCTAGCAACATCAATCTCAACAGATCAGCCATTAAGATGGGTCACAAAGCCAGGCCAGCTAACATCTAGGATTACAGTGTAATTTTCTTTTTGGGTCTCAGAGCTCATCCACAGTGTAAATATAAACTTACAGCCGAATTTCCAAGCTCTAGTCAGAACAACTCAAACATCTCCTGACAACCCCTTCTCCCCATGGCAGTGCTGTTTCTCATCCAACGTGAGTGGGTATCAGGGAACAAGTATCTGAACCTCCCCACCACTTCTCTGCCAGAACTTTTCACATTTAAAGCCATATGTGGCATGGATGGAGGTGGATGCTTTTCCTATCTGATGGGATCAGTGAGGGATCCGAATCCCGGAAGAGGAGATAAAACCCCAACAGTGACAGCTCCATAATCCCACATACCCAGCTCTCCTGCAATACATAGTAAGAAAGAAGCACTCTGATCCACAAACCACCCAACATCCCACAGCAGCACAAGCTCAGCAGGGCGCTAAGAACAGATTAGGAGGCTTAGCTGTCCTACAGTAATATCCACCAGCTATGGCTATTTCATTTTTTCCTCCTTTCATTGCAGCAGTGTAACAGGATGATGCAGCTCCCTGAAGCTGACTTTAATAGAGCCATTCAAGGAACAGTCTTGCTCTGCAATTATCATGCCTATCCGGTCCAACTAATGTGCTTGTTTACACTATCTGGCAAACTCCAGATCGAGTGTCATTTCATCACTGGGATTCTTTCTCCTAAGCCAAGACCAACAGACCATGGTGGTAATTTAAACACTGAAAGCATGCACAGTATCGATCCATGAGACTTGACGCCAGCTTGCTGTTACACACAAATCCACCCCCAAGGGAACTCCCTTCGGCGGGGCCCGATGGAGAGGGAGAATTTCAATGAATGGAGGAGGAGAAGCCTGCTAGAGAGATGAATATGCATGAGCACACAACCCGAGTGAGGGTTGCGCTTGGCGTGGTTTGAAGATACGTGGTCTCAAAAGCCATCAGTAATACAAAGGGAAGGAGGGGAGAAGACTTCACGGCCCCTGTGTTGCTTGACCCCAACAGAGCCAGGTGAGACCCCAGTTTTCTGCTTTGTCCCACAAGAAGCTACAGCCACAACAAAGGAAAGTTCATCCCAGTTGGAAACTCAACAGTCCTTTGGGTTGCATTCACCCTGCAAGGCACATCCTACATAAGGGTCTCTGTAGAGGGTCAAACCTGCCAAGCGGAGCTCAGCCACTTGGCTTCACTTTATCAGAAACCCCTTGGTGAGCCAATTCCACTGAAACACACAGGTTGCCCAGAGATGTGGTGGATGCCCCACATTAACACCCAAGGTCAGGCTGGATGGGGCTCTGAGCACCTGATGGAGCTGTGATGTCCCTGATCGTTGCATGAGAGTGGGACCAGATGGCCCCTAAAGGTCTCTTCCAACTCAAACCACTCTGTGATTCTATGATGTATTGCTCTTCTCTCACCCTTGTTTTCTCTCTTCTGTATAGCCCAGGCAATCCTGAAAGTTCAGGAGGTCTTCCTACTCCAGAAGGAACTTAATCATTATCAATTAAAGACCATTAGCCTAATTGCTCTCTTCCTCCCTATGCAATGCAGCACACAGAGCTCTGTTAGCACTCAGCTGGTCTTATACACTGCCTGGGAAGTCACACGCTGTTTCAGATATGTAGTAAACCCAAGAAATAAAAGTACTTATTCTAACATTTCATCAAAATTGCACACTGGTGTTCTGATGCTTGTTAAGTCTCTGATGCTTCAGTGAAGTTTGCTGTTTCCAGGACCAAGTTCTCATTTTACTCATGGGCAGGAATGCAAAGCTAAAAAGTCGGATTTGGGTATTTCTGCTTTTGCTCATGTGTCTTTTTAATGCTGGAACACAACCAGTCATGGGCTAGAACAAAACCCATTTCCCCTTCCATTCCCTCTCCAAGTATCAGAGTCTTCACTTCTAACCTTGATCTCTAACAGTACAACTGATGTTGACATAGATGCAGCAAACCGACCTCCAGTCACACTATAGGGCAGCTCACTTCCTAAACAGAGGCATCTGATGTCATTTCAGGCACCTGAGGGCATCCATCACCTGCCATCCCAGCAAGGCACAAGTCTCTTGTGTGCCCATGTCCTGTCTACTTGCATCTTGTGGATGTCTGGGACACCTTTTGGCTTCTAAGACAACGTTAGGCATCCACACTTGGATGCCTGCACCACTCCCTACCTATTCTAAAGGGAAAATGCACTTAAGCATTGAGGTACCGATTCAGAGCAAGAGCACAAAACTTCCCACTACCACCAGATCAACTCTCCTAATATGAGTTAATCTGCTAAATAACCCATCTTACAGCCACAACTCTTGTGTTATATTTAAAAACACACGTGACCTGGAATCAGTAGACACGATAGGAATGTAAACTATTATTTTTAACATGGGTTGGGGGGGAATTTATTAATAGAGAAATAAATCACACTGTAATGTTCCTTGCTATATAGTGCCACCTTGCTGTCAATTCATCAATAAAAATGACAACTGCCAAAGGCTGATACTTTTGTACAAGACGTGCAGCCTCAAGTAACCGAGGCTCAACTCGGTTGAGCTCAAGCCTTGTACAAGTGCATCAGCCTCAAGTAACCGAGCTTCAGTAGTGAATCTCTGGCTGAAGAATAATGGCAAAGCCAGCTTCAGAGCCCTGAGACCCCAACTGTGAACATATCTGGTGGACTCCACTATTCTTGCTGATTGCTCCAGGGCTGTAGTCAATACCACCAATGCATTGCCTTGAAGCACACACAGGACAAGTTCTCTCAGCCAATGGGCCCTTACACATCAGCCACCTGCCTTTCCCCACAGACTGTATCTCACTTATTAGCCTCCTAATCCATGTGTGCAGCATGAGATATGTGCTAGCAAACACATGCACCCCTTAAATCAAATGGGAAAATCAATGGGAGAGTCTGACAGCAGCCTGCTCTGAGATCACTTGTTTAAGGCAATTAATACCTCATTCCTGGATGGTAAGGGGTACTGAAGGCTTCTCTACAACTGCCTTGACAGACAAAAGCACCAGAGGTCTTGCCCTGTAAATCTCCCCTAGATGTTCATCACACCATTGGTGGCTTTTTGATCTGCATGAGAGCAGATTGCTCGAGTCACGCAATATCACAGAATCACGGAATCGTTCAGGTTGGAAAAGATCTCTGGGATCTTCAAGTCCAACCCCATTCCACCACACTGTGCCCACTGACCATGTCCCTCAGTGCCACATCTCCACGGTTCCTGGACACCTCCAAGGATGGCGACTCCCCCACCACACTTGGGCAGCTCATTCCAGTGCCTGACCACTCTTTTGGAGAAGGATCTTTTTCCTAATGTCCAATCTGATATATAGTCATGTTGGGAAGACGTGAGATGGGAGCAGAAAGTCCACTGGACAGTTCATAGTGCATGGCTCTGGATCCTTCTTGGCTGAACTGCCTTCACTTTGCGTCATCCCATCCTTGCGTAGAATCACAGAATCATTAAGGTTGGAAAAGAGCTCTAAGATCCCCAAGTCCAGTGCCAACCCATCCCACCATGCCTACTGACCATGTAGCTCAGTGCCACATCTCCATGGTTCTTGGACACCTCCAGGGATGGTGACTCCATCGCCTCACTGGGCAGCCTGTTCTAATAAGAACCCCTTCTTAATATCCCACCTGTCCCGCCCCCCCCAAACAGGCTCCCATTTCGTGGCTCTGAAACCACCACCCAGTGACCCAGCTGCACCTGGGACACCCCAGGGAGAAGAGTTACAGGGATGCAGTGGGATATTGTATCTCTATGGCTTCAGAGTGTGTAACTACCCAGCCAGGCCCGGGCCAAGCGATGCGCTCTTCGCTTTCACAACAGCAATGGGACTGCTCATAAATGAAAGACAAAACCCAAAGCCCCCCACCACACAAGGTGAAGCTAGGATGTCAGGAAAGGCAGCTCATAAAGGCTTCTTTATGGATGGCATTTCCAATCAGGCAGCGAAGCTCTTCCTTCCCAGCCTGAGAGCGACACTTGGGATCGCCCAAATGGGTTCGGTTTCACCGCTGAGGATCTCGGGGTTAAGGGCAGACACCTCTGGCCCTCTCTGTTCCCCATCACCCCTACCTCAACCAACAGGTTAAAGGTGAAAGCAGGCCGTATAACGCATCGGTATCCATTTCCCTGCTCGGATGTCTCGGCCTCCTGCAAATGAGAGGGCACAGCTGGGAGCAGGTCCTCCTGCCACAGCTCCTGCTGCTTATGGCCTGAAGCACATGCCTGAAGCAACAGCAACCTGCTGCAGGGCAGGGCCCGTGGGCAGAGGGGCCTGGGGGTACCCAGGAGCAGGCAGAACCTACAGTGGAGTCTTAGAGGAATAAAACCCAACTGCAACGTGTTCCCAATCGGCTGCAAAGCCCCCTTTGGCTGAGGTTCTTCGTGGACTCCCATCTGAGGGGCTGCACTGTTTGCTACCATATATTTCCATCGCTATACCCTACTGAAAGAAACGCAGGCAGTGTTGTCTGCATACAAGAAGTGCTAACAGAATGTGTTTGCACTCTTGATTTTATGTCTGAAGGCTCTGGGGAGCACTCAGGCTCTTTAACTCCTCAGCATGCCAATACATCCCTCCTGGATCAAGAGTGATGGCTTCTGATGGAGCTGGAGCAGCTGAATGGACTGGGATCCGGGTGATTTTAATGTAATTGAACTACAAAAGGGTATGTTTAAAGTACCACTAAGACTAGCTGAAACTCACCAAAGCAAGAAAAATCAGAGTTAAGGCTCTAAATCCACCCTGAGCTCATGCCTTTGTGTGTCTTTCCCTTTCCCCATTCCCATTCTGCAGTGCACAGCGAGCAGCAGCCTGGATTTTCAGCACAAACTTTTAACCATCCTTCTTTTGTGAGTCAGGCATTTAAAACTGATTCAAAAATAAATAAATTACTTAATATGCCCTTTTCAAATACTGTTGGTTTATAGGCATTAAAGAAAACCATACCCTGAGCTTAACAAGCCAGAAAAACAGTGGTTTGGCCAAGCCCCTGGAATGCCCTTCCTGGTCCTCTTGCAATGGGTTAGCCACTGTCTGGGGGATTTCAGCATGGCTCCCTGGGCAATGCCTGCCCAACAATCCGTGTCTGAGCACATCTCTGTGGTCATTCACACAAAGATGCACCAGAGTGCAGAAAAAAATGCCTCTGTTCCTAGAATCATAGAGTTATAGAATCATAGAACGGCTTGGGTTGGAAGAGACCTCAAAGATCATCTAGTTCCAACCCCAATGCCACAGGCTGGTTGCCAACCACTAAATAATGCATCAGGTCAGGTTGCCCAGAGCCCCATCCTGCCTGGCCTTGAGATGTCTGCCATGGGTCTCCAACACAGAGCACCATTCTGACGCACTGAGGATGACCAGGGCTGCAAAAACCTAAAGTTTGAGCTTTAGGAGGTAGCAACACATCTTACAAACCATTCCTTTTACTTCTTGGATATGCCACAATGGTTCCAAGAGAGATTTTAACCAAGGTTCAGATGGTTACCAGATAAGAGACAGCATCTTGCATCCCAGTGATGCTGTCCACTTGGGCTGGCAACCAATTGGGTTTCCCTGACTTGTGGAAATGGAACAGGATTTGATTTAGAGGACAAGTGGTGATACAGGAGGAGGCCCCATGTACTGAGGTGAACTCAGGGGCTGAAGCTCAGGCCCTGATCATACCTTGCTCGCAGGTGAAACACGAACTATCACAGAATCACAGAATGGCTTGGGTTGGACGGGACCTCAAGGATCATCAAGCTCCAAATCTCCTGTGTGTATTACCCCACACAGATAGCTTTTGAGAGGAAACTCAGCAGGATGGTGGAGCAGCACTGAGGTCCACCATGAATTAACACCAGACTACAGCTTTGAAATTGGTCTCCCCGGGCAATTGGGCATTTAGAAAAACCAGCCTAATTTGGGTCTGTGTGAGTGGAGAGGTGTGACAGGGGGTGAAGGAGATGATATCTCCACTTCTGAGAAATCAGTGCAGCCACAGCTTCTGGATGCCTAGAAAAGCATTTATCCCATTCACGGGTTTTATTCAACAAAATACCACTTCATTGGCAATAATGCGCTCGGCTCCACGTCAGATGCATCCAGCTTGCCCCTTCTGGGCTCCACCATTTGTTTAGACTCTTCAGCTCTTCATGTTTGCACAAGACCCAGCAAAACAGGCAGATCTTAGTTGGCCTGTAGGCACTGCCATAATGAACATGATTAATAATGGCTGATGCGTTATCCAAAAGATACCAATCAGTGGAGGGAATTCGGAGAGGAGCAGCAAAAGTAATTAACAGCCCAGAGATACAATCTTAACAGCAAAAACCTGTATTTAAGGGTAACGATAAAACCAGCTCAAACCCATCATTGCCAAGTAATTAAGAATGAAGGCTGCAACTGGAACATGTGTCTTCACACCCCGTTTCCTTACTGCACAAGAACAAGGTGACATTTAAAAGGAAAGATTAACAGAATCCTATGTTTTGCTTGACATCACTCAGAAGGGCACGCATGGGACAGCCCTCAACAGCCAGCACAGACCTTTTCTCCTACATAAAGGCTGGTAAAAGTTGCAAAGGACGCTGAAGAAGACCAGAAATCGAAATGTAGAAGAGTGCTTCTCAAAAACCAGCGTACAGTGATGGAGATACACCTGCCCAGAGCCGTGCAGTGCGTGTTGGTGAACCAGCCGACGCTCGGGCGAGGCGGTGGGCACGGCTGCCTGCAGAACAACTTGGAGGTGGAAGAAAGCAATTGTCAAGGAAGTAGATGAGATGAAACCAGTGAGTCACCTTTTCATCTCTGCCTTACTGCATCCAATGATTAAAGCTCAGCTCCTCTGTCTGCAACTCCTCCTATGACAGAAACCTGTGCTTCAAAGACACAAGCAAGTACATGCGGCGCACAGACATCTCGCTGAGATATTTAACTTAATTGATCCTCCCTATAATACGATTTTCAACTTCTCTTGCATCTCCTGGCAAAACAAGTGGAGAAAAATAAACCAAACCAGTTTGACACCTAACGAACCCCTCCACGCCGCTGTACACTCATAGGACTGGCAGTCCCTATCTCAGCAGGCACGGGAACCTTGGCTCCAGGGTTCATCCAATGTCTTGTTTTCGCACTGCTCTTCAGTTATCTCTACAGGGAAGGGAAGCCTTTAATTGCAAAGTATAAAAACAAGTTAAAAAAAAAAAGCAACAACCCACAGCTTCCTGCCTGGTGGGAACAAACCTGCACGCCGGGCTGGGTGCTGCCTCGAAACTCTTGGAGGGGTTGGCTCCATCTTCCTGCCATTGAGTTGTCTTAGAGCAGAGAGGTGGCCACCACCTTGTTGGGTCATCTCAAGGCATACATACCCATTAGGTCTTGGCCCTTCACACCAAGTTTACAAGGGCTTCCCCTCAGCCACCATGCTTGGAACTGGATACTGAGGCTGCAAGTTCCCATGCCTTTAAAGCAGCCAACAAACGCATCAAATGGAGTCTTAAGAACTCCATTTACCATCTGATGGTTGAAGTTAAGCTGGATATCCCAAATACCAGCATTACCATCTCTCTCAATGTAACCTTCACCACTGCATCCTTGCAACAGAGTGGGCAATTCTTTAGAAACACTTTGAATCAAGAAGTCCAGACTTCCCCTTGGTCTCCCTCAAACCTGAGCTATGAAACTCTGAAGTCTAAAGGATGAGCTCACATTCCAGCTTTTCTCCAATATCTTGGCTCATATCTTCCCATAAACCTGTAGGGTCATTGTACCTTTGAAGCCCGCTAACCAAATACAGCCAAGATGATTCATTGGGAGAAATTTAGATAGAAACAAAGAAAGAACACGCACACATTCTGTAAGGTTGAACAATCCTGCCTAAACTTTTATATTACATCTCCTAAATAGAAAAAAAAACCTCCAAGAAATATGTGAACAACGCAGAAAAGATAGAAAATTTGTATGAGGGGAAGATGAATGGGGCACGTAACAGGGACAGAAGGGAACTGTGTTCTTGAGGGGGACGCTCTTCTATCAAGCATCTCTATCAGAGGTAATAGGGAAAAAGTAATGCATCGGAGGGAGACCTCTCATTACGCAGCTGGCCGACATCCAACGCAAACCCACAGTAACCACAACTGGCTTTCAAACACAGTAAAAAGAGCACATAAAATGTTTGCTATTTGACAAGCGGTGAGCAGAACAGCTGTTACACACCCAAACCAATGTTTGCCTGTCTTACCTCACTGCTGGTGTTTGTAAAGCTGATGCTCAAATTCATAAGCACCATCCTGCTGCAACCAAGAAGAGAAACAAAAATGATGGAGCGGAAGAGCGGAACCTCCCAGCCCTCATCCCTCACATGTGTGTCTCTGGGAGAAGGGCTCCAAATCGCCCTTGGTGCAGAAAGTTTGCACTTCCAGTGGATATTCAACACACAGATTTACAACCCGCTGGACAGAAGGAGAGGCCTCGAGAAAGGAGCTCTAATCCAGCTAAGACGTTCCCTCGCCAGAGCCCAGAGTGAAATTCTTCGAGCGCTGGAGACAGATTTTCCTTGGCGGGCGGCCACAAGTGTCGATCTGGCTTCTAGGAGAGATCAGCATGGCTGGGGATTGCAGCGACTTCACAGACAAATATAAAACCTTCCTCTTCAACCAACTTGCTTATAATAAACCCATGGAAATGAAAAGCTAAAACACTTCCAGCTGGCCAGAAGCTGCGGTGAGAGCAGGGAACTCATTGCATGTGCAGGCTTGGGCTGATGTGGAGTTCCATGGAGCTCATCAGTGGCACTTGGGCACACCGTGGTATTGGGACCCAAGTGCCTAAGTCACTTCTGAAAGATTTAATAGCTCTGCTTTCCATTATGGGGATCTGTATTTGAGAATCAAATCCAATCACTGCATTCTTCTCCCATTTTACATTTTACTGTGCTAGTACGTAATTTTCCTTTTAAAGCAATTCAATCTCAAGATACTTGAATTTCTTCTCGTATCTAAAATTACTTTTTAGTAGCTCAAGGTTAACAATACTGAAATATAGTGGGAAAGAAGGGAAGAATCTCTTTAATTGTCTTACTGTGTGTGTGTTCTCTCCAGACGTTTTAATTACCTACACAGTAAAGCTACCTCACTCATGCAGAACCATGCTAATTGACAGGATTGCTCCAAGGTGGGTATAGATTTACCTAGAACACAAACCTGAAATTATTTTTAACCTTTTCAAAAGCTTGTATGGATTTCAGGCTGGAAACACCCCTTCACCAGCTATGCAGGAGTTCCTTCAGCCAGAAGCACAGCCAGTTTTAGGTGGGAACGTCTTTGTAGGATGACAATCATAGAATGGTTTGGGTTGCAAGGGACCTTAAAGACCATCTAGTTCCAACCCCCTGCCATGGGCAAGGCTGTCATTTTACTATGTCAACGCTGTGCTAACACTCAGTGGCATCAAAGAGAAAGAATGCCATGCCTAAAGGGAACGCATAAAAAGCAAAGCAAATAAAAATGTAAAGACCTCTCTTTGCTGCACCTCCATCCACCTGCTCACCCGCCAGCTCCCATCTCCCAGCTGGAGACGCGGCCCAATTAGATGCTCCATGGTGGTTGGAAGTGTGGGACCTCTGACAGTCCTGGAGCAGCGGATGGAGCTTCACGCAGATACCCAAAGCTTGGTGACACGTTATGTGCCATGGGGTCAGGGCAGAAGTATGGTGGAGGCAGCTGGGAACCATCTCATACCCTCCTGTGGTGGTTAAACTCAGTAAAGCAGCGGTAAGTGGACTCCGCTCTACTTGGAGCAATGAGGTTGTCCATTAATGCTACAATCCTTGGCACCAACGAGCACTGCTGTTATCCAGCAGAACATCTAGGACGGCCTGTTCTCACCTGGCACTCAGCAGGCCAGAGCTCCTCCCTTGCTCCTTGCAACATTCAGAAAAGCTATAATTTTCAAATGCGAGAAAAAGGTGGGACTGCCTTCCTAAACAAAGAAGAAAACGTTCTGTACAAAGGAGAACATTTGACAGAGGAAGAAGAATGGTAGAGGGCTACTGTTCAGCCTCTCCCTTGCTTGAGCTGAATTCATTTGGCTGTGTTCTGCACTTATGAGCCGTACAAACATTTCGCATATCCCAGCCTGCTGCTAATGCACTGGCTCAGAGCAGCTCAACCTCACAGAGCACTTTTACGGCGTCTCATTCTTCAGAAAGCCACAGCTTTCCTCTTCAGAATCCCCACATTCATGTCTTCGTGCTTGGAAAAGAACCAAAGCCTCCACATTTCCTTATATCTGGGAGGCTGCAAGCGCATTGCGTATTGCAGTCAATAAAGTGCCAAGAAGCTAATGAAGATAAAAGTGTCAACACGCGGCCGTGATAACACGCACCTTTTCTGCAGAGCTATTTTGAACGTTCTGCAAACAAATTTGGTACTTACTCACAGGCTCGAGTACGAAGGGCACCCACACGGTATCCCAACGCTATTAAAGTTATCGCTGCCTTGCAAAAGTGTCATTGGGTGATGGATTGCTCTGCACCTCAATTGGATTCAGAGAAGCTCTCAAACCCTTACGGGTTAAAAGCGGCTCCAGCGTGGCTCAGAGTCGCAGTGGTGAGGAGATCATCGATACAAGAGATTATGCAGATTTAAGAAATACCCTCGGCACCCGAAAGTTTTCAGAATGCAAACTACGTCAACTCTGAAAACAAGAGGCACTGCATCATGATGGCAGGAAGAACAAAGCCAGGGGGGCTTAACAGACAAAAAAAGATTGTTTTAATAGGAGAGAAGCATCAGTCATTGAGTCTTACTTCATTCAGACTTTCTATCCAACCCATCCATCTTCAGTGCCAAGAGATGACAGGACCACCTCACTTTTCCCCCCCCAGCCTAGTGGATCCATAATGCCCATTTCCAGCCCTAACAAATAACTCACTGCGATGGCTCCTTTCCCCAAACTGGCTTGCCAAGCCCTACAAATGTCTCGGTACCTGCTATGATCAAGTTGGCTCTTTGGGCCCCTGTAGAGATGGGCACCAATGGTGGATCCCAACCATCTCCTCCAGCAGCCACTTGATCACTCGTGGCCAAGTGACACTCATGTGCCACTTGCGACATCAGTGGCACAGAGGACCAGGGAGGGGGAGCAGGACCAAGGGCAGACGCACCACGCTCACCCTTCCCACACCAACCGGAATGCAAATCGCTCGCCAAACGCTTCTCCAGGCATTATCTGCAAACAAAAATGCTCAGAGCAGGCAGTCTCTGCATCAGTGCCCTCTCTGTTTGCAGCACCTGCTCCACGCCAGCCGCGCCGGTATCATTCTGCCACGGCCACAGAAGCCAACAGGAGCACAATGGCCCCGCCGGACAGGGTCAGGGTTCGCTCTCCCTCTCCCCATCCCACCAGTCCCCTTCACCTCCACCATCTCCAGGAGCATGGAGTGAGGAGGTGGTTTGGGGCGCGGGGAGGCGGGGGAGCGCCCGGGGGGGAATATAGGTCTCTGGCGTAAATCACCAACGCCGTTTCCCCTCCTCTCCCTTTCCTTAAGACCTGATGGTCTTCAGTCACACATCTTAAAAGAAAAACAAAAAACAAAAACACAAAGACTTACTTGTCTCAAGTCGATGAAGGCCAACTGCAGCGTGTCCCCTTGGAACCCAGGCACTGGGCCGGATCTGGCAAACTCTGTGGGAAAGAAAAGAGGATAAAAAGCGCCTTTAACTAACCATGGACAGGGAGATTGGCAGACGGATGACAGGGAAGACAAGAGAGGCTGGGGGAGAGGAGGACCGCGCTTCTAAGGAGTCATGTCTCCCTCCCTTCAGCCTCTTTGTTCGCCCTTCAAAATTCGTGTCATCAAAACACCATTAATTCCACCGTCCTGACAGCAAGGAAACTGTACTAATTCGACCTGAAATTTATTCCCATGAGCCGTACTGGGCTTCAGAGTATTTGTTTTGTGAATGGACAAACAACTCGCGGAGAAGAAAGGGGGGGATGGGGGTGGAAAAGTTTTTCCTCTCGACACAATAAAATCTTCAGCTCTGAAACTCTTTTCAGTTCCGAAAGCTATTTATATTTTAGGGCACTGAAGGAATTTTCTAATTTCACGCCTGTCACCAGGCTCCATAAGCATTCATCAAAAAAATATGCCCGGCCGCATCATTAATTATTCGGCAGCAGATTATTTGCATTATCTGGTATGGCGCACTACTGCCAGCATACAGCCACCCCAAATGGGAAGAATCGCGGCCATTATGTGGCATATTTCTTTATTTTGGATGAAGACATCTGACAACTGAAAAACGTTGGCTTCGAAAGCGAAGAGAATATTTCCAAGGCCACATTTACCTCCTTCCAATGTAATCTGGCCAAAATTTCATACTTAAGTCATTTATTTGTCTTCCAATTCATTATTTAAACCAAGTCTAAAGCCACCAAGGGGGACTTTAACAAATTCATGTTAGAGGACCTTAGTTCTTCCATGCCATTTAACAGCTTTTCCTTGGTAGCGCTCATGAAGCCAATGACTGCATACATTCAAGTGTGTCTTTTGAAGATGTGTCCAAGGTTGATTTTGCCCAACTTCCCTTAGTTTTCACCCTCTTTAACTACAGAAATAATGGCTTTATCTCTGCTCTCCATGCAACTTTTCATCACCAAGGGGACCTAACTTGGGAAGCCACAACTCGACGCCATGAAAGACTCAAGAGGGAGTTTCCACTATGGGCTGAGTTTTGCTGCTCCTGGAGACACGGAAGACTCGACATACTGGAATGGAGAGCTTTCAGGAAATGAAACAGAGCGTGATGGCAGAAAAGAAGGGAGGGAAAAATAGACAATAACAACATAATGTATTTTTATGTTATATAATGCCTGTGTCTACTATTGCTCAACTATTCTTGTTTTCTCCATTTAGGAATCTACAAACCCTCCTGCAGTTCCACAAAATGAAGGAACGGGGAAGGCTCGGCAATGAGAAAGGAGGATTTTCCCTTCTTTCTCCATGACTGCACAAAGGTACCAGTGGACAAAGCCTTTCCCTAAACCCTGTGCAGTCATTTTGTGCCAGGAAGTCTTCTCCTTCAATGCCTCTCCTCCCAAAAGTCATCTCGCTTTCAAGCAAATGCCTCAAAAGAAAGAAAACAAATCTCCACAGACCTCCTGTAGCAGCTTAGTCATACAGCTTTAACGAGAACAGATTAATGAATTAGCAGGGATTCAGACCTGCTCTTTAACTGCCTTATTTCTGGAAACCAGAAAAGGGTTACTTGTTGGCCTTCTGGCATCACCTTCCATTAGAATCTCATCATGGAGAACACCCTTCAGTACAGATAGCATCACCTCCAGGGCACTGCAGCCACCTCCAGGCATTGACAGCTTTGCTTTTTAATACATTCAACCATCAGAAGAGCTCTACAACTGAAATGATGGCTCATCTTTGCAGTGTTCACTGAGATGCAAAAAGTAAAAGCATGACTCAGAGGCAAAAGAACCCACCCACAGCTGTGCCCATGGCCTTCTGTCACTTCTGCACAGGACAGGACTGGGCAGAGAATAGTCCAAAGTGAATTCTTGCTTAACCCTCCAAAACTATTTTAATTACTTCTAACTGCATACATACGTTTGCTATGAAGCTTGAGTGTAGCTTGCCTGAACCAGCATGCACACACAAGGCAACATTGAGACAAGCTTTCTGACTCTGCTCTGCAAGGGATAAATCATCTTTACACATTTGTTGTACACCCCATTGTCCCATCTGAAGGGTTTTGCAGCTGCTAGGAATCTATTTTGAAGTACACATGGAGTTTAAGACCTTCCTGCAAGCGCGAATTTCAAATACTCATGAGAAAACGCCTGCAAATTGATCTCAAATGTCTTCAACGACTTGTGAATTTCCCACTATTGTCATCCACTGGTGAGCAACATGAGATGGATTTTATCCCATGCCACAGCCAGAAGCTCACCTTCATCAGTCTCCTCTTACTAACCAACCCTATGGGAGTTAGCACTGGGAATTATGGAGTAGTATCACCCTTTAACAATACATGTTATAACAACAGTAGCACACGGAATGTGCTCTTTATTAACCAACATTTGCTTCAACAGCAATTCTCATAAAAAGAACGGATTGGAGTCTCTATGGCATTAACAATGCACTTGACATCCACGGAGTGAAATGACACATGAGATCACACTGCTTGTGTTACAGAAGAAATTAGATCAAGACCACGGCTTATATGCTAGAAGTAAGCTGCTCCAGCAATGGACTGTAAGGAGCCAGAAGAGGAATGAATGCAACGCTTCACCCCATGGCTGCTACAAAAATAGCGGTACCTCCTGTAATCATAGGTCACACTTTACATACCAATGCCACAAACTTATTTTGGAAGGAGAAATAAACAATGTCTTAAAGAAAAAAAAAAAAAAAGAAAGAAACAAAGAAGAGAACAGAGCTTTAGAGGAGAGACACAGCCAGTTCTTCTTGGTTTTAATCTCTTCAACCAGATTTCAGGATAATTTTCTCGGAACGACCAAGCACAGTGCTGGCCTCGGTACTGTCGGATTCATTTATTGTACTCTCTCCACTACCAAGGCAAGTGGCAAACATAGCAAGCCACCTACAGTACAGCCCCTTGAGCAGAAAATCACAAGAGAATAGAGCAGATCAGTATGCGCCTGTTTGTACAAAGCATTTAGCCAGGCTAAAGGTTTGAGAGACTTGTGTTCAGGCCAAAAAAGTAATGTCTTTGCAAGGTCTACAGGCTTGGGCCACCCAGGGCAGGTCACAGAGGGACTCTAACCTCTCTTCCAAAACATTTCACCAATGAAAGAATCAAGGAACAGGAACCGTTAAGCCCTTTACAATGAACAAAGAATAAAGAGTTCAAACACACACAAGAAAAGAGACATCCACTGGAAATTAATTATACAGAATTGGAGGAATCTCTTTTTGTATACTGTACGCATAGGGACGGAGGCTTACACATATTGTGTGGTTAAAGTAAACACAGCTGGCTACTTTATTCCTCAAAAAGATCATCTTGAGGGTGAGATTTTCCCTAAATTACATTACAGGGCCAGAGTTTACGACGGCAGACTTGCAGGATCGAGGTTACAGCAACTCCTGTTGAGGGGAACCATGAATATCCATTTGTGGTTGCACCTCTTCTGAACAAGCTTTTCTTTTAGGGGAAATAATCGTGTCCACATCCCCCAGTGGACAATCTAGGTCTTAAAACCATCGTCCATAGATAAACAATTTGAAGACCATCTTAGAAAAGTCAATCAACAGGACTCCTTGCTCCTCACCCAGAGGCACAAAATGACACCCAAGGATTCTTAAGCTGAAGAACAAATGTGTGCATGGACTGGAGATGCTCACAAGGCAAAAAAGGAGAGTAGGGATAGGTTCAGGCAAGAAGAAGGAGGGAATGTCCTGCTGGCAGAGGTCATATAATTCTCTTCCCAACTTCTGTTGAGCTTATGTGAGCTTTATACCTCCACCCACATCACAGGATCGTAGCACCATAGGATATCCCAAGTTGGAAGGGACCCATAAGGATCATCTGGTCCGACTTCTGGCTCCACATAAGACCATCCAAAAATCAGACCACATATCTGAGAGTGCTGTCCAGATGCTCAGGCAAATGATCAAAGCTCAGTGCCACCTCTGGAATCTCAGAGGGCTGCAGGGAGAGGGAAGAGTCATCCAAAATCCCCCCACCAGCGTCAGGCAACATCACAAGACTTTACCACAGTAATTTGCTCTCTGAAGGAGCAATGACAAGCCTGGAGCTCCACCAGTGCATAGAGACGTAGTCCAGGGGCTGTTCACTGTGCAAGGAACATTGGGATCTGCTAACCTGTAGGACAGGTATACAGAATCTATAAAGGTTCCCAAACCAAGAACCCAAGACTTCCAGTGGATGTCTCTTATCAGATGGGAAGTTCTCTACTCCACTGAAATATGAGTACTAGGAGAAGTGGAATCAAGCATCAGTGGTGTGCGTGCCATGCTGGGTGGGGAGAGAAAGCAGGGACAGAGCTGGGGGATGGCTGACCTGGTGGGTTCCAAGAATTGCCTGAACTCAAGCAATTATCATGGATTGCTCTTGAAACCAAAGAGCTATTCTTGCTAAATGCCGAGAAGAAGGTAGGAGACCAGGTAGTTAAAATCTCCTCTCTCTTACAGTGGAACGAAACTGATAACATCTGATTTAGCTCAGACCACAAGGAGGTAAAACCCAGCTGCATTGTGTAAATAGGTTTCTGAGATCTTTGTTAGTTTCTTTCCATATATTTTAAGCAATTCTTTAAAGCACAGCATAAAGGTAACTTCACTGAGAGGCCCATTACTTTTCATTTGCTAGGAAAAGGAACGAAAGCGAATGGTGAGGATTTTTAAGGACCCAAGCCATACTTTTAAAATCTAATTTTAAAAGGTGTGGGCAGGAGCATTTTCTCTTCCTAATGTTGCAAAGGACTGCAAAGATGGGAAAATATCAGTGAACATCCTGGTAACCAAAGAGAAGATGGGAAGGTGTTGGAGATGGAGGATATCTGAAACATTGGAGCAGACAGCGTTGGAAACAAGAGGACAGAAGAGATTTGGAAGACCCCGTGGAATCAGCAACAAGCTTACAAGGGAGATGGAAAACCCTTTCAGTGGACATTGGAAGAGAAGCTCAGTGATGGGGAGCCATGTGCTTCCCACCCGCACACGCTTACAGCACTGACCCACCAAGCATTGCTTCCCTTGCCAATGCAAGTGCAAAATCCTAAAAGGAGGGCATTTCTCCCCAGAAATGCAGCGCTCACCCCCAGCAAACCAACGCACGATGCACTCAGGGCTACCAGGAGCAGGCAGCTGTGCTATGGGTTTGTAGGGGGAGGGCTGCCCACAGCACTGAGCGGACGATGGGATTTCCGTGTGAGAAAGTTCTTGGGGCCAGATAAGGCAGCCAAGAATGAGGTGGTAAACAGCTGCTCGGGGACCCATACAGGCACACGCTGGCGTGCTCTCGTGTTGGGTTCAGTGCTCCTCAAGCTGGCTGCCACGTCTGCGTTTCTTATTGACTGCACCCATGAGTGGGCTGAACGGGAACGCGGAGTTGAATGAAATTTTAAATATAATTTTACGGCGCTTTTAATTTCTTGTAAAGCAGCAGTTAAAAGGCTTTGGAGATCGTGGAACTGCTTATTTTACGACCTAAATATTGTAAAAACAATCTGCCTCAATCGCCGCTGGAATCAGTTAGAGATGTGAAACGCTTTCGTACGAGCGAGAGCAGCTGCCTTCCCTTTCTCTTCTCCTATCCCAGCCTCCAAATTGGGGTTGTTACATCAGATTCCCACTACCTGGGAGGTGAAGGAGATGGAGAAGACCAACACCAGCACCAGGAGGTCCCAAAAAGAGCACAGCGTGGAACCAGGCAAAAGGGAACGGAGCAACGGCAAAAAGCACCAAGAAATCTTGGGTTGTGGACCTGTGCTGGAAGACAGCAAACCCATTTTAAAGGGCAAACATCTGTTCTGAAAAAAGAACCCCCTCTTCTATTTCCAGGTTTGCAGAAGTATTTGTGTTGCTTTGCTTTTTTTTTTCATTCCCTCCAGAGTTGTTTTCTTCTCCCTTTTCATGTTGGCTCCCTGGGCTGGTGCCAGAACTCACTCCTAAATTGAGACATAATTAGACGTGTCCTACTGTGTCTTTCTGGACAACTCATTTAACCTCTACATCTTACTTCACTCTAGGTTTAAATAAGAGGTGGGAGAATCTCTCTCGCCTGCATAAGAAGAGCTATAGAAAGCCAAGCAATAACAAAGAGTTACAAGCAATAGCAAAACTTCACATCTTGGTTTGCTCCTCCCTGCTTCAGCCCGAGGCTTGCTTGTGCAGCCATTCCCTTCCATTACACTGAAAAGAGATCAGTTCTAAATTAGAAACTGTATCATGAACCTATGAGTCTGGGGAATTAATTTACCCACGTCTTGGCTCAAGCTTAAACCATTATCCTTTTCACCTCTACAACTACTACACGTTGTGTATTCAACCATATTTTCTTGTAATGTGTATTATATCTACTCCAATACAGAGTAAGTTAGCTGCATCCCCTTCAAACCACGCTTAATTCACTATGTTTCCATTGATTTCTCTCATCACTCTCCTCACTAGATCACACTTTCTCATCTGTTTTACTCAGCATTGGGGGCGACCAGGGAGGAGATGCTACTTAGTGACCCAAGTTACCGACGGGGTGGAAAACTGCAGGGTCATGAGTTTGTTTGCAGCCAAAAGAACAAGAAAGAAACGATTACTAATGACAAATGCTTCCTATTATTCTCAGCACCACAGACTGTCCCTGTGCGGACACAGATTGAGAACACAGCTGCTACCGGTGTAGCTGATGGGACGCAAATTAGACAGCCAGAATTCAGGGCTGAAGGCACTTCTGAAAGAAAAATAAGGTGTTGCTTGCATTGTGACATATGATATAGCTGCAAACTATGGATATGATTCATTAAACGCTGATCCTTCTCCCAGGTTCTGCATACAGTGCTGTGAAATAGCAGAAGAGATGACCAGCCACTAAAAAATATCCTCTACCAAACCCACACAGTCTTACAGGTGATCTTTCAACACAGTTCAGTCTCTCGGTAGTTACAGTTGATGGGTGCATCCAAACTGAAGCTGAACTGAAGTTGTGGCTCTGGGCAGCCTGGTCTGGTGGTTGGAGACCCTGCACATAGCAGGGGGGTTGAAACCAGATGATCGTTGTGGTCCTTTTCAACCCAGGCTATTCCATGATATGATTCTATGATGTGAAAAATGATCAGCAACACTTCTTCAAAGGGTAGGAGAACACTGCCTGTATAGTCTGACAGCATTAAGTGCCAAATGAGGATGACCACAAAGCATTTCACTGAATGAATGAAGTTACCAAAGACAGGAATGGAAGCTCCCAACTATTTAGGTTCCAAAACCATCCCCAGTGAGGACAGGGACCATCTTGCTGTGGGGCTTAACAGGAATCACATCGGGGCAAAGAGCATTTCAGAAGACTCTTCAATGAAGAGGTTTGTGATGTTCTGAAGTGCAAACACTCCAACCTCCTTATCAACCAAGAAAGCCAAAAAGGTGAGTATTTGGAATACATTTCCCCTCACAATCTTCATCCATTGAGCCTTATCATGCTGAGTGTTTTCCACAGCCACTGGCTTTGTGATATCTTTACAAGATATGGTATAAGAATGATACAAGAATGGTTTGAGTTGGAAGGGACCCTTAAAGGCCATCTGCTCCCACTCCCTGCAATCAATGGGGACACCCACAGCTCCATCAGTGCTCAGAGCCCCTCCAGCCTTACCTGGATGTCTCCAAGGATGGGGCACCACCTCTCAGGGCAACCTGTGCCAGTGCCTCACCTTGTTGTAAATAACTCCTTCTTTATATCCAATCTACATCTCCTCTTTTCTAGTCTGAAACCATTTCCCTTTGTCTTATCAAAATGTTCCCTCCTGTCAGGTCTCCCCAGACCCCTCTCTCCAGACTTTAAATACCAAGCAGCTAAAACCTAGCAGACAGCCATGTCTCTGAGACAGGTTTGGCTGATGTTCTCCAAGAAAGGGCACTGCCCTGCTGCAGCACCAGACGGACCAACCCTGGTGAGATGGCCATCCAGCACCAACACAGTGCAAGGCAGTGGCCCCAAGAGATGAATGTGCCCAACTCTGGCTGTCCCAGGACACCATGGCCATCTCTCACCTCTCTGGTTCATGGTTACTTGTTCAGCCTGGAGAAGAGAAGGCTGTGGGGTGACCTCATTGCAGCCTTCCAGGACCTAAAGGGAGCCTATAAACAGGAGGGGAGCAAACTCTTTACAAGGGTAGATAATGGCAGGACAAGGGGAAATGGCTTCAAGTTGAAGGAGGGAAGATTTAGGTTGGATGTCAGGGGGAAGTTCTTTACTATGAGAGT
>PPHD01002710.1:0-34591 GCA_002909625.1 Bambusicola thoracicus
ACTGCCTTTGGGAAGAAAGTGAAGTTGGAAGATTGTATTTTGAGTGATGGGTAAAGGGCTGTCTGCACTGCTGATAAAGTGGTTCTACAATCTCTACTAGCTGGCATCCAATAAAGTAGTTCATTCATTGAGTAGTTCATTCATTGAGTAGTTCATTCATTGAGTCATTCAGTGTAGTTACATACCTGTCTTAGTCTGCAGATCTGCCCCTCAGTTTTCAACAGACCTGCACACTCTAGCACTTCAAGGCAGAGGAGCTCACAGGAGTGCCATGTAGGGCTCCGTAAAAGAGAAGGGAGCAAATACAAAGTTTGTGAAGCCCAGTACAATCAACAGTGCTACTAAGTGTGATTATATGAAGCTGAAGAATATTCAATTACATTGCCTATTTATGTTTTAATGAACAGAATGTTTTATCCTGGAGGATTTTTCACATAGAACAAAGAGAATTGGATCTCTTACAGTTAATGCAACAATGCGTAATATACAATTTAGTCATAGTACAGTGTTGGCAGCTATCTTGATCTCTCTTGAATGTGGCACATAAAATAGACCTATTAAAATAAGTTACCTAATGGAAATTTTGTTTCACCTGAAATTGCTTGATCTATTTTAGATAATATTTGAGGGAAAAAATGTACAACTAGGGCATGTTGATACTTTAGTATATCATAGCAGATGGTCACGGTAATTTTAAAGAGTTCTGAATTTAGAGAGAAGTGGGTTTTTTTGCTTTTATTTCCTACCGACCTATAAAAATTGGAATTTTTGCCTTGCTTTTGGCTGTGCTCTCTACCTATGAATAGGAGCTTTATTGTCTATGCTTCATTAACTATGAATCTGAGCTTTAAGTCTCAAAGGGATGACAAGCCAGCACTTAGTAAGCACAAAAATAAAATTGAAATACTATCCTAGAAAACAAAACAAAACAATAAAGCTGGCAGCTTGTTGTCTGACAGCATTACTGCCAAGTCCAAAAACGTTTATTCAAAAAAGTACAAATCTATTAGTAGTAAAAATTACCTTGATAACTACATCATTCATCTGAACATTTTCAAGAGTAATTTTTTTCAATTTTGTATATTTCTAGAGACCCGTAAAAATGGGCGAGGTAGTTGGAGATGCCCTGCTTGGATGGGTAAGTAAACCATTTTTGGCAGACTAAGTTGTTTAGTATTCTTATTACTATAGTAAGCCAGTTGCCATTCTTGCTAAGGGTGAAGAATGAAAGACTTTCACGGGTGTTCAATAGAATTTAATACTGAAGTAAGTGCATATGAGTAATTTTTAATAATGTTGGATGAATTCAAATTCAAAGAATGAACATAATGAAGTCATTTAATTAAGAATGTACAGAATGCCTAGCTAAGAATATGCTCCTGACTGATTATTAGTCAAAGGAGCATGTCAGCGTGCAGCCTGCAAACCAATTACAAGAGTGTTCTTGAAACAAACGGGTAACAAAAATTCAGTCATACTTCTCATTGGAAGAAGAGAGGATCATCATTCAACCCTGGGCTACTCCTGTGCATATCACAGGTTTATGAAAATAACTTTTGGTACAGTCAGTGTCTCTCAAATGCATTGCTAAAAGCCAGTTAGAAAAGGCTGCCTTCCCTGATGCAGGAAACAGAAAGAAACTTGTTCAACTGTGGTTTGACTGGGAACATAACTGGTGAGGTACTCTGATAGAGACTGGGAGGGCTGAACCTAGACTGCAAAGCTTAAGGGTATGGGCAGGTTTTCCAGCTGTGACTGATGGAGAGAAATATCTCCGTAAGAGCAAGACTGGTGTGCTGTTAAAGTGAAGGTGTATTCTTCCTATTTTACTTGTAGACACCCTCCTAGTTAGAGCAGCCATCCACTGTAGTATCCTAGGCAAATGTTCTGACTTTCTGCATTCTTCCAGAAGTTTTGCTTTTAGAAGGTGCTTTTGGATGGAGGCTTTTACAGACACAAGCACAGTGTCATTTCCAAATGACTGATTTCTGTTTCTTCCTGAAGTCAGCATCTGGTGGAGTACTCAGGGGAGCAGGGACAGGCTGAAGGCAAGCTGAAAGAGAAGCGTAGCACAACTCTATAAGAACAGGGATTATGTGGTTCTGTGTGCAGCAGTAACTAGGGGAAATTAACTTCTATTGACAAAAAGGAAAATTTGGGACTTGGGCTAATGACAAAAATAATGTTATTCTTCACAGAGAGGAGACCTTAAAATGTTGGAAGGGTCGAATCTCCTGCCTTCATATCCTTAATTAATACCAGAGTTCACACCAATGCTGGTGTTAGGCTGGGAGAATGAGAGGCAAGGGGGAATTACTGCTTATGGAAAGACACCTCCTCTATCTTAGTCTGAGAGTGGTTATTTCATTGAAGGGGCAAGACAGAAATAGTGTGAAAGGAAATACTAAGGTAGCCTAGATGTAAAGGCTATCCTGTGCAATGTAGCAACTCAAGTAAGATGGATTTCAGTGTAATATCACCTGCTTGGCTGATACTGGGCACACACACTTGGGAGAGGTAAAAGTTGAGTTCCAGCAGATGGTGGCTTAGTGTCATGCAAGGTCTTGGAAGAGGTATAAACCAGGAAATAATAGAATCAAAATGTATCTGTGAAATGTTCAGCAACAAACATGTTGAACTATTCTGTGGTTATCCAGGGAGGGACTGGGAGATCAAACAGTAGCTTGGCATTGTGAGTAGCACTGCCTGGTAAGTGTGGGGTCTTTGGCAGTCTTCTGTGTGGGAGACAGCAAAAACTGCCTAGAAGAAAACATCATGAAGTGCTATTTTCAAATATTTCAATGACTCCACAGAAGCCATTTGTGGCTATGACCGCTTTCATATTATTTTACTGCATTTTTCTGTTTCAACAAAAACATAGATTGCCTGTCTGCATGTGGTGAACTGCAGATGTGCTGGAGAGGAGGAAAAGTTCATTTCAAACTTGCAAGTTGAAAAACTTCATGTAGCATTAACTTATTTTCTCTTAAAACTAAACACGCATTCATGTGCATTTAAAAAGTGCTGATTTTAACTGTTTTTGTTTCTGATCTGGGAACTCAAAGGGCAGTCTTCTGAACAAATTTTTGTTCTTGCTGAGCTATTATTACACCTTAGAGAGTTGAACAGTTCCAATGTGTGAATTTGAAGGTAATTTGACAAGACATGTGGAATCTAAGGTGGCAGAAATGTAGAGAGAGATTCATTTTCCTGCAGAAAAAGAGAAGGTTCAGAGTATAACCTGACTTGAAATGCCAACTCAGCAACAAGGTGCCACAAAAATTTATTTTCAAACACTGTGGCATCTATTAATGGCAGGAAACCTCACAAAAGTTAAAGAATGTGATTGAGATGTTCGAAGTAAAGTCCTACGTTCTGCTTCAGGCTCTGGCTATGGCAGTTTCTGATTTGTACACTAGAAAAGTGCGATAGCCTCCCACGACAACCAAATCCAGCAGCATAAGTGACAAAAATAATGATGATCTGAAAGTCCTACAGATTAGCATAGACAACCACCACACTAAGAGCTCTTCCAAGAGTCTTGGCCTTGTTTGTTTTTTTCTAGCATATCCTAAAAGGCCAAGCCACCAATGTGTCTTGGCTGTCTTCTGTTCTTGCCTGCTGATGCCAGCACATCCTTCATCTGCGCTTCTGCATTTTGCTGTGATGCTATGGTATCACGGTGAGGATATCAAGATATGTAAATGTAAATATCTAAAAGAGGGAAATGGTTTTTCATTTCATTTTTATGGTTATCCAAAATGACTACCATACCCTGGAAGTTTACTTCTGGGCGCTCGTTCTGGCAGTGGGCAGCTGCAAACACTCTTGAGCTTTCCCTTTCTCTCTCAGAACACACTGTTTGAAAGCACTGGGTGGCCAGTGATGTTGGCAAATGAAAGGAATATTTCAGCCTGAGTATATGGAGATGAGGAGGTGCGTTGCGAATGGGTAATTTAGAAATAAAAACTAAGTAGTTGTTCTAAAGTAATAGTCCTGATTCATCACCTGTAAAATCCTTTCACCACATCTAAACCAAGGGCTTCTTTGGAACACCTGTACTTTGCTATTGGAAGCTCATTGGAACTGGAAAATTCTTCCTCCGGAGGCAATTTATTACCCATGTAACGGATGCTACTCTGTTGAATGTGTAGCATACTGAGGTTTGGCTACCAGCTTCACTCTTTCAGCATAAAGTGAAAATACCGAGTTTGTGGGTTTGGAGGAATTTCTCTTATTGATATGGAAAACTGAGAATTTAACTTGGAACTTCTTTGGTTAATTCCTGCTTCTGTTTATGCAAAGAAAAGGCTGTTAACATTGGAAATTAAGTTCAAACGCATCCAATAACAAATTCCCTTCTTCAGAGGCAGATCTCGTTTCTCTTTTTGATGGGATACCATTCCCCAAACAAAATGTCTATGCGTCTTTCACTCCCTGAGCAAAAAGTCCATCTTTGATTAGACTGCTATCATTATTTAACATACTTTTTACTGATTAATACATTTTACAGATGGGAAAAGTGAAGGTGTGAGAGGTGAAAAGGGAACTTATTCTGTCTTACTGATGTAGGTTAAAATTGCTGTGAACAATTAAGAACCTATGAACATTTAGAGAATAAATTGCATTCTGTATTTCCACATTTTCAGAGCACATTTTTCAAGACTGTGTGCCTACTAACCTGAAGGATTAGACATCACCTTAAACAATAAATCAAACCACTTCACCTTCCCTTCCTAGATATTTACCTGCAAATGTATTTTTCTTTCATTTCGTATCATATGTTCAGTAGGTACCAAAGCACTGGATGACTGTATGGAATTATAGGGTACATTCTGCAGACAAAATTGCTCAGGAATTACCATACTGCTCACATCCAGCTGGTATCCCGTGATTCAAGAGTATATACAAGAAATTTTGAAATGAGTAGTTATAAAGTGAAATATATTCCTGTGAAACAGTTGTGACAGTGTCACTAGTCTTCAAATTTCAAACATTTCAAAGGGACCTGATAATATATAATTTCCTTGTTCTTGTTCACCTCAAGGTGATAATGACAAAGATCCTTATATTATACACTCCACGGTTGTTTGATGATTTCATTATAGTTTTTGTGATATTATTCTTAGTTTTGAGGAAGAGGGCCAGAGCATGCATGTGCGTCTTTTCTATTTAAAATCCATGTCTGGTTCAAGCCTTTTAGAGAGAAAGAGCATTCTGCTGAAGACCCAGATCTGGGTCTGAATGTCACAGAAAGCCCTTTTTATTTTTGTTAGGAACCAAGAGCTTAAGTGATTAACTAACAGTCTATAGTAAATGTTTGATTCGGTGAAAAATTCTTGCTAGAAGAAATGAAGAAATTTAGTTAATCTGCAATTGGTTTAATTCAACATAGGATCAATTAATTGATACCAACGCATTGCACTTAATGCAAACTTTGCTTTGCTTGAACTGTGAGTTATCAGGATTTAGTGAAGAAAACCATGGCTAAATGTAACTGTTTGTTGCTTCCCTGGTAGCTGGTCACTTTCTCAGGTAACTGTAGCTCAGACAGGTTTTTGTCTTCAGGCTAATCCTGTATCATGTCCAACGAGAAAGACTATATTTGTTTCTTCTATCCCTACCTCTTCCTCTGTAAATTCATTCTGGGATTAATGTCACTGCAAACATTCTAGGGCAGTGTTGGGTCTGCAAAGACAAAGAACAGGTATTGCTATTTTTACTATGAAGTGTAAGTTTATATAATGTAGAATGGCAGGCTGTTTGTGCAGTGGCACAAATGAACAAAATGGAGAAAAATATCTCAGAAGCTTACACCAGGCCCTGCAGCAGGCAAAGTTATCAGCAAAAGGTCTGAGGAACAATTTACATGCTTTTGGGGTGGGGGGAGTTTGAAAAGGTCTTCAGTATACTCATACAGTTTGTTGCTATCAGGAGATAAAGAGCGGTAATAGTGTGCAGTGCTGATTCAATCCATTTCTTGAAGGTTGTTGTTAGGACTAGCCAGAAGGGCAGGCATGTGGTGACATGGAAGTGGTTTATCAGAATTTTCTCATTCTGTAAACAAAGTTGTACATCTCAGATTTCACAATGAGTGCTTCAGCTGTGTCCTTTGAACCACAGTTAGTACAGAAGGAAGGAACAAGATGTGCTTCAAGATTTTTTTTGTCAAACAAACATAAAACTCCAAAGCTATAGGTTTACTTTGTTTATTTACTTATTTATTTGTTATTTACAATGTGAACTTCTTCTTGTAATTTCATGCTGACTACCTGGATGCTCTGTACTTCACATTTGGATTACTGAGGTTCCTTTTCCAAGGCTTATAATCAAATCAACTGCAAAACTTACATTTGCTACCAGTGAAGGTGACTGCCCCATTCCTGTTCCCAAAACTCTTCAAGCTTCCAAAAACTTCAGGCTACAGATAACAGGCTTCCAAAAACTTCAGGCTACAGATAACAAAAAGAGAGAGACCATGCTAGAAACAATGGGATTCCCCCTTCTTTGCAAGCTTCAGTTTGTTTCCTGACATAGGCAGGAGAGGGGAAAACTGAATCTGTCTTGATTTCACTTCCTGCACACTTCAGTTCTTTAGTTTTTCTATCATCTCTGCCAGTGAAAAGACTTCTCACCCAGACTCTCAGCACTGACACCAGGAATTATGAGAATCGTAACGCATGATAGGTAATCCCAATTAAATCTCAATGCTGTATTATTACCTAATCTATCTTGAAGTTGTTTTTTTCCTCCTGGGAGTGGGTTCAAAATATATCACGTGGCTGTGTGGAAGTTCTGACACCAGGTAGGTCCATGTCTGGGTTGGGATTGGGGACAGTGCTCTGGGGACAGTGACTGGAGTCACCTCACAGGGAGTAAAACCCCCTTGTGCCTGAGGTGGGCAGTGAGTGACTTGGTTTTTTGGCAGTAGGCATTATGTTTTGTGTTGCATCCCTGCAACCCTGAATCCCTGAGTAGGTCTGCCTTTGCTCTTACTCCTCAGGGTGCAGAGGTGGCTTTACCCTGACTTCTACCACCAGCCTTTGTCAGTGCTGAGCACTTATCTTGGCACCAGCAATTACACCACACACAGTAATTACCAAATATTTGGGAAGAGTTGAACTTACTGTCCATATGCAGTGGAACCACTGTGCACTGGACATCTTTCCAAGAAATTTTACCAAGTTCTGAGCATCCTTGATCTGTTGACCTCATGGACTACGGCAGTATGGCTTACATTTTTATCCAAGCTTGCCCATGTGGAAATCCTTTCTGTTTATCCTCAGTGTGTATGAGATCAGTGTCTGCTTCAACATTAAGTATGTGCACTGTCCCATCCTCTGTTCTATGGAGATGCAGCATTTCTCAGCTTTTAATGTTGTGGTTGTTTTATTCTTTGTCTGCTTGTTTGTTTGTTATTTGCCATGAAAACCCATATGAAGTGCTATTATCTTTTTTTTCCCCAGAGTGAGAATAAATGTACAGAACGGCTAAAAGATTTACCCTGCCTTAAACCCCTAATTCCCAAATTCCAGGCTGCTTCCATGCCTGACCAGGAGATTCCCCCACTTCTGTGCTCACATTCAAGCAGGTAAAGGAATCAATATTTCATCGTCTCTTTCCATACAGCCACACCACTGTGTATCCCCATGCAGGGCAGAAACATACCTTAAATAAACTTCTCAGTGTTTAGTGAGTAAATGTCTCTGATGATCTTACAGTGTTCTTGCTCAATGACACAGAACCTGGTACACATTTTCTCTCTTATTAGTTTACCTCCAGGAAGATGAGAAACCACAAGGAATCTAAACGCTTTGAACATGGGTTTTGCATGGAATTCATACCTTCTCCTCCTGTAAATCCTTGAAAACCAAGTTATTTTCAGATATCCCTCAAGAATCTTTTCATCAGATAGATGAGGTCATGAATAATAGCTTTATTGATAAGATGCGGTTGGTCACCCACTCAACAGCAAAGAAAAGTATGGCAGTGCAATTTTTCAGCCAGACCTTCCAGACATTTTTTATCTCACTATGAAACTTACTGGCTTCCCTCTGGCATACATGAATGAATGAACTGTGCAGCCCTTTGCCACTGCCAAGATCCTTTTTATCCTGCTTTGTAGATGAAAGGATGAGGAATCCACGGGTCTGCTTTGCATCTCTTTGCAGGCACCCTTTATCACCAAGAAACACACCAAGATCTGGCTACGATTTTAGGCGCAGACCGATTCACTGTGCTGTACAAAGCTCAGCAGGCAGCCAGCAATTGGATCTGAACCTCATGACCACTTGAGGCAGACAGGCAGCGTTTCAGCCGGAACACTCTAAGCCATTGTGACACTGGCATGTGGGCCTATTTTTGGTGTCACTGTTACCAAGTCACTGAATGCTGTTGCATCTCTTTCGCTAAGTTCCGCAGCTAAACACCTAACTTAACAAAGCCTCGCCTTTGGGTTTTGAACACCTCTCCACATGGCTGCAAGTATTATCAGCAGGTTCTGTAAAGCAGGTCATGCAAACCGCCTTAAGTGTGAGGGTGTCTGTGCTTACTATGTGCATTTCAAAATCTTGGCCGGGGCCTTATTATGTACTATATTATATCAATACATAAGAGTATGAACTTTCAGAGGTAATCCAGCTGTGATTAAGATCCACGCAGCACCAGTGTTTCTGATGTTGTATACTATATATTTAGCACCGTAATGGTGGGATTATAGGAGCTCAAATCTAACACAACTTTTGAGGCACGTCCTTTTAAAAAAGTTTGGAAGCTCCTCCATGCTTTTCTGTGGATTTGCCTCAAAAATTATATTTATATTTCAACCTCACTGCTGAAAACATCTTTTCTCTTTCATAGCTTGTTCTTAATGCAAAGGATAACTCAGAAGAAAGGGAAACTGAAATATGAAATTATGAAACTGAAATATGAAATTAAATAGCATGTATGGGAGCTGTAGCATTACAGCACCTCTTTGGGAGGTGACATAGAGCTCTGAAAGCAGCTGAATCCTGAGGCAATAGCTGAAGCCTGGAGGAAGAGCTGAATTCTTATTCACTTCAAATTTCTGGGTGAATGACCACGTATTTCTTGTCCGTCTGCTTCCCTCAATTCTTAACCCATCTCACACACATATAAAAACATCTACACATGAAAAAAAGTTGGCACAGAGTTTTGTTTTGTGTTGTTTTATTTTAAAGCAGCTTCTAAGTTGTCTTACTGAAACTGGAACAAACCTGACTGTTACGTAAGTGTTCACATTGCTTAGTTTTCTTATAGTTCAAAACAAAATCTGTGAATTGGGTTGAATGAAAGTGCAGGCTCTTGGCTGTTCTGCTCTGAGGCTCATTCTCTGAGTCTGTTCAGTGCAGCAGGGATGGCTTTGTTATTACTGATCTAATGGGTTTCAAGAGCCCAAAACTTGTTTATGTTGAGAAGAAATGTTTCTGCAGAATGGATTTTCCCTTACTGTTTCGAAAATACTTTTTGTCAGAGCAGCAGAAACAGGGATGATTTAAAGGAGATCTTAGCAAGACACAATGCATTATTTAAATCCTTACTTTCTTTACTGCTTTTTATTTCTAATTCTGCACACAACTTCAGTGGATACAGACTGCAGCCTTCATAGCCAGCTCCACTTCCTAATTGCTGAAGAATCTGGCTCTACCAACGCTATTACTTTGAGCAGGAAAGAAAATATCCTGAAAGGTGCCCCAGGATAAGGGAATGGGAGAGTAAGTGTAAATAGAGCAGGAGGCTGGGCAGACCAACAAGAAATGTTTAACATTCCACACTCTCCACAAAGGGCAGGTCAAGAAAAGGGAATGAGTGGTTGGGATGAAGCGCATGCCACAGATATTTTTCAAGTACTGTTCAGCAGAGTATATCTGGTCACGTAAACATCCACAACAAACAGAACAGCCTTGTTCTTGAACGTGGCAAGTTTCCTGAGGTCCTTCTATACAAGTGGGAGATGGGTCTCAATATGCAGGGAAGACACAGCTGCTAAATTTGCAGTGATATGTTCGAGTTTGTAGGCAAAAACAACACTGAAATCTGTGGCCCAAATGCCAGATCTTCTCAGATGCAGCCAGTTGAGCCTTTGTTTGCTCATATGCTAGTCAAACCATTATACAGTCCAGTTGCTTATGCACTGAATGACTCTGTACAGGTAGTAGAAGAAATGGGGGAACCTGCCAAAAGTAATAACTCAACATTTTTGGGAACACTGAACCCCCTCCTCTATGACAAATGAAAGTTTGCAAGCTTCTGACCTTTATTGTCCTCAGGTGCAATCCAAAGTAATTGCATGAAGATCAGTTATTAAAACTACCTTTTAATTTACATGAAGTTAAAGCAACAGGTTGGATTCCATTTACAGCTCATGATACTCACAGAGCCTTGAATTAATGAGGCTGTGGCGATGTAAAAGTGGTATTAGATCAAAATCAGGTTTATATGCCAAGCCATGAGTAATAGCAGTTGGCTGTGTGTCTTCAGATATGTGTCTTCAGAAAGCTGCAAAACATTCGGTAAAGTGCTTATATGAGCTAAATCTTTCTCCCTCATGAGTCAGGGATTACCCCTGCCAAGGGATAATAGCAGGGTCCTGGATACTCATGAGGATATGCCCAATGCTTGTCTGAAGCTTATTTTGCTAGTGCTGCTTGCCCTGCTGGGGTAGGACCACACAGGTCTCCTGAAGGGCCCAAATTCTTCCTCATGTGGCCTATGAGTTCACATCATACCTCCACTGCTGCAGATCTTCAGCAGTTGCCAGTGAGGCTGCAGTAGCAGGCAAAACTTTCTATTTAGAAAAGGAATGGGAGGACTGCACTACAAATGTACACAGCTTTTAGGAACTGCAAAGAAACAGAAGGATTTGGAGAGCTTTCTCCATCACACTTTGAAAGACTTGAATCTGTCCCTGTTTGGCATTAATAGTTGTCCAGATTACAGTGAGTTTTTGGGTGCCATGACTATGAACAATACCTCAGAGCAGAAGTAGCTCTACTGTCTAGGGCACATACAGTACCCATTTTCATATTTTTCTTCTTTCTCAGTGGCTTAAAAGTTAGTATTAGCAGCTATTTTGCCTCATGTGCAGTTTGGAGCCGCTTACTGGGTAGTTTGCATGGTGATTCAGGGAGAAGTGAGCCTCCTGGAGCTTGAGTTTTGCAGATATGAGATTTTTTGATTTTGTATTTGAGATGGCAGGGTTCAGAAATCTAGCTGGAGTTCATGAACCTATTCTTCCTGTAACTGAAACCCATGTTTTAGTCAGGGTTGATTCAATTTTTAAAATAAATGTTTTCCTAGTTACAGGGAAAGCCAGTGCTATGTATGAGGGGTAGAATAACACCCTTTCAAAATCCATGTGTCATGGGTGGGTGGCCTATATACAGGATATGCATGCTCACAAAATCTCACTTCAAGTAAGAGACTTTTCCTCTCTCCCCATCTGTTCTCTGCTGCCTACTGCCCTGCCATAATTTCTGTCATCTTTCTCCCTTCTCTCTCAGCTATTTCCATATCAATTGCCATCTTTTTCTTTCTTTCTTTCTTTCTTTTTAGTACATTTGTGGTCATTATTTTCAGTTTCTCTCGATGGAAATGGAGCTCGGTACCATTAGACTTAACCAGCATACATTTTTGTCCAGTTTCAGTTTAAGTAGAGTTTACTTTTCCTTAATGAAACTGCGTGTCTGAACTTGAATTACTGGCAAAAACAATGACAAGAGGATCTTGTTGCTTGGGCACATCATCTGTCCAGCCAGAGTCAGCAACAGCACCTACTGTCTTGAAGCACCTGGAATACTAGATTTCTTTGTGGGCACTCAAATGAACGGAGTAGGGATGCTCCCTGCTAATATCCATGACTTTATCCTCACAGGAAGTGAAAGACAGAAGCCTGTGTGTTGGGAGCACTCTCCAGTCTTTATGTCTGAGCCTGCAGCCCTTTTGCCCAGTGATATATCACTGCTAGGAAAAATAGCACTCCCCAGGAAAAACTCTGAGGGTGGCAGGATTTTTTCCTTTCTGGACTGTGGTCACACGTATATGAAACTCCCATTCATGCTGGGAAAAATTCCACGTACAGATCAAGGACAGCACAATCTTAGGTATGCTGTCATCTGCCAAGAAAAGATGCATCAAATTTCTTTCATAGAACTGTGGAATTATCCATCGCAGAAGGGAGAAAAATCATGAAAAACATGTTAGGATATCATATAGGAAAATGTAAATAACCACACATAACAGCATCTGTTCCTGATCGGGTTCTATTCTTTGATCTTTGAAATATGGCTATTAATTAATTGTCAAAGCTAAGCCTTTTATTGGAAACAACACTCATCTGAACCACCCAAATAATAGGCAGTCTGTGGTAGTTCTGCTACACAAACTATCTCTGGGAAGGATTCTTCAGATAAATAGGATAACAAAACTACCTTAATATAAATGGTTTGAAGGTAGACCACGCCCATGGTAGATAGAGGAGATATTTTATAGACAGACAACCACGAGGACTGAATTCTTTGAAATCTTAGATTAAATGGGTTCAAGTCATATTGAGATTGCTGATATTGCAATTCAGATGGCAGTTTCTGATTGTGATGTGAATGTTTATCTGCTGTGCCAAATCCCATCTGCAACATAAAAGCCATGCTGTTACAGCTCCAAGACTGCTGAAACACTGCTGCTTAACAGCATTCCAGTCTTGTACTACTGGTTTGAATTGAAGAGCTTTCAGTGAGCTCACTGAATAAACTGTAAAGTGTTACGTTGGTGCTCATGGGGTTGTACCCCAGGATGGTTTGCAGTATCAGACCCTGAGGCTGGTCTTAAATCCAGAGTGGCTTTGGGCTAAATCCCAAAGCCCAATGTCAAACCATATGGCAAGAGTAAAACAGTGGACCCACAGTATGTTCTAGAGGTGAATTTCATGAGTTTCCAGTGTGGCATGTCTGATTTCACTTCCTCAGAATTCATCAGCAAACTGGAACAAGTCTCACCTCTAATTTAAATGTAGGTCATAAAATCTCCAGGCAACATCTTTTGTTGACATGATATAATAATGCACTGGTTTTCAAATGAAAGTCAAAGTGACCTATACATAGAGAGTCTAATGAAGGAACGGGAAATCACTTTGATTTCTCCTAACTGTCACACAGCAATGAGTGTTAGAAGTACCAGGTCTGAGATTACGTCTCTCTCTGCTACAAGACATGTAGAAGAACACTCTGTGTTAATTTGCACATGTATTTGATACACGGTCCATAGTAATTAGGATTAGAATTACAGTTTTATTGTTTTCGGGGCTGAATATTCAGAAAATCACAGACATCTTGTCTGACTGCTAATGTGGTTTGGCAATGGAGGAACTCATCCTCTTGAAAACGATGTGTAGGCAAATACACAAACACTTCCTGCTAGCACAATCCAACATATGCTTGATATAATAAGAAAGAATTTGGCTCCCTGTTCATGAAAATATGTGTAACATATTGGGCTATTTATCATTGCCTCTGTGACTGCTTTGATAGGAATTATTCAGAGATAATAAAAACTTAGCTTCACATAAAAGCTGATGGCCAATAACAAAATGGCTGACTGAGCAGTGAGAGAGGAGTCCAAGTAATACACAAAATAGCTGAAAACATTTTTCTAAATATGGGCATCTGTGGTTTAGGCCTACCTTGCAGCAACTGAAAAGAACCAGGTTACGATGTTACTACATCACTGATTGGACAACCAGAGTATCTTACATAAGGGCACGTATAAAGTGAGATCATTAGTCATTAAAACCTTACAAAAAATGCTATAATGAACCTATGGCTAAACATGATCAGAAGGATAGGAAAACTGTAAATCCAGTAGTCCCTGGTTCATAGTTAAGGTCACGGTGATTGCACAGTTGAAAACTATTGCATTGGATGTTATGAAGGAAAAGAACAGCGTTCTTTCCCTTCAGAATCATAGAACTGTGTCACATTTTAAGCAGACCAACCAGCCTACCTGTATCAGCCAGGATTTTGCTAGTCCATGCATCCAGCTTGCGTTCCAGGGCTTGGTAGGTCCTGAGCTGAAATATTTCTGTGGCTGCCTGCAGCACTGGGGAAGCCTCACATAGGGCAACGTCCAGCTCCTTGTTCCCCACACCACTGCTGTCTCTTCCCTTTTACAGCCATGCTCACACACATTCTTCCTGGGCTTGGCTCAACTCTTCACCTTTCTCCATAAAACTGCCTGTGGAGCTGGAGTACTCTGGGTTGCACAATGTTTATAACCGTGTCTCCAACTTGCTTGATATACTTGATTTGGTAAAGAAATGTGATACACAAATATTGTAGCAGTCTGAGTTGTAGCTGTTCGAAGGACCTAGCTGTAAACCAGTGAGGACAGCAGGAGTTATATTGTTTAATCTGGCATTTACAGTTAACAATTACCACAGACAAACTTGAGCTTTAAGTGAAGTCAGATGCAACGTTAGAGAGACCTTTTATTTTTAAGACCTTTGTGGTGAACATCAAATTATTGACACTAAATGGGGCGAGATATTTCTCTCTCTAAACATGTTGCTACTTTTCTCCTTATCTTTCTCTGCGTCTTCTGTGGTGCCCCATGAACTACTCTTACAAGAATTCAGGATCCAAGTAGCAAAATATTGCCAGACCAAAGTCCTTGCATTGCCCTGCCTGCAGAGATGCTCAGGTGCATTACAAATGAGAGTGGAGAAGGAAATTTTAAGAAAGAAACCTGAGTCTTTCAGTGAATTGCATTTCCTCTGCTCTGGGCTCGAGAAATGCCATTCTGCGCACCCAAGTCTTGGGTTTGTAATAACCGACCACGAAGGAGAGCTACATATACATATTGTGTCTTCTTACACCTCCTCCATTCTCTTTTCCCAACACAGTTCACTGTGTACCCAGAAGCAGCACTGCTTGGCCCTCTGCTGGGACTCCTAACCCTCTGTCTCCAAAAGATTTTATTAACACACGGAGAAAGGGAGGTTAATAGGTAAAATATGTGGGGATGCACTTGGGAGAGTGATCTGGTTCATTCTGCTGGCTAAAGTTTTTCACTCCGCTACCAACTAGACCATAGCAACAGGGACAGCAACAGGGACAACAGCAGGGACTTCTCTCTATCCCCTCCTGCCTGAACACAACGTACTAAAAACAGACGCTAATTGTATGGTTCCAAAGAGGAAGAGTGAGCTGGGGCGACTCAGGACATATTCCCACTGCTGCGCAAGGAAAAATGATGTTTAGATATCTGGAAATATGTCTGTGGTTAACTGTGGCTGTTGGGGGCAGGGGATGGGTGCGTGTGCGTATGCAAAAGCTCACAAACACCACCCTGAGTTATTTTAAGCCTTGGAGACAAAACTGGTGATTATCTACTGTCTAAGTCGTTAGCAAATGACTATTCAGTGCCACAGGGGGACAGGCTGAACTTGGAGACAAATAAAGAATGGGATAATAAACAGAATTTTATGTGTTTCTCTTGCAGCATGAAACTTGTTACAAATTACATGTCCTTAAACATAGGCATAAAAACTTATTGAAAAACAGAGGGTGGCAACACTTAGACAAAAATGTAAATGTGACTCTGGTGCATATATTTTTACCTGAGGGAAATCAGTGCCTGCGAAAACACTCAAATGAGAATGCCTATGAAAATGAAAACATTCAAGGCAAGAATTTATTACCCTACAATTATTTTTTTTATTCTGTTCTCCAACATGCAGTCAAGTGGTAGGAATGCAGTGCTCTGGAACGCAGTCACCCTTCTTTCAGTCATTAACTGTGAGCATTGATGAGGAACTTAGGACAGCATTTTGAAACTTTTACTTCAGGCTGGGCCCTTGAGTCTCCTATTAGGCATCTAAATAGCCAGCACCATCATCTTCACTGATACAAACCGAATGTATGAATGGAAAACTTCATTAGAAATGCTAGTGAAGTTGCATATGTAGGTGATTTACAAGCACCAATGCTTGATCTGCTGCCTATAAATGCCTCTTGCTTTCAGTTACTGTAGTAGGACGGATTGTTAAATTTGACTTGTTATGTGATATGCCACAGTTATGTTTCTGTCACAGTAAAGCTCTGTGTGCTGCAGGCTGGTTATTAATTAAGAAATAGTTTTTGGCCCTTTGCTATGATTTACATCCCTACTGGACTTGCAGCAAGCATTGTTCCAAGCAGTTTGTTTCTCCAAGCTCTTTTAAAGTATTTCCTTGGTAGTTTGAATAACATCCTGGAAGGGCGAGTCTGTTTTCCTTGGTATGGTCATTCCATGTCTCACATGATCTAATTCTCTCTTTAGGGCATCTCCTCAAGCTTCTGGACAGACATAATTTCTTTTCATTAAGAATCTCCCAGCTGCTAATAAGATTGTTTATGCAGACTTTGAGCAGCTAGCAAGCAGAGCTAGTTTTACAGCCACCAAAAAAATGAAAATTATGGCTCTTGACACCACTTTGTGACCAAAGCCTTCTAATTTTGAGGTCTAATTTATTGCAGCGAACTGTCACCTTCATTGCTAGATGTTACATTACCCTCCAGTTCCAACCTCAGGGCTGCAAAACCCTGCAGTAAAACTGTGTAGGACTGCAGTATCAGGAAGCAGCCAGGAGGGAAGCAGGAGCAAGAGGGGTACACTGGAGGCAGTTCTCCAGGGCTTTGCAGCAGCTGGGAGCAGCCTGTAAAGGTCAGGAGGAGCGAACAGCTACATGCCAGGGATCTCCAAGAGCTCCTGATCACAGCAGCTGTGATGCCACAGCTTGCTGCTCTGTGCTCTGCACCCCAGGGTGCAACTGTCTCACGTTGGGCGTGAAGAGTTACATTTGTTTTCCTGTAATTCACTGTCCTGGGTTGGATATGAAGGTGTAATCTGTATGATTACAACCACTCTTAAGGCAACTGTGCCCTGAATATTTGTATACGATATCTCTGTCAGGCCTAATGAAGCTCTCCAGTTTCTCTGCATGTGTACATGTAGGGGATGCTGGTGCAGCTGGCAGATGCAGAGGCTGATGTTTGAAGAAAGCGGGATAACTTGCTATCAAATTGCTAGCAAATCAGTGTGATTGCAGGTATGGTCAGCAGGCAAAGAGGTCTCTGCTGGAAGGGCTTTATGGTATTTGAGCAGTATCCGTATTGTCCTCTTGAAGTTCTAGGTGTTGTTGTCAGGTTGTTATCTGCGAATGCGAGCTTTTGTCAAAAAGAAAAGCAGTAATTTAAAAGCAATAGTCTTCAGTACAGTAGAGAGATGCTTGAAAATGTAAGCCCCAAATATCCCCAGATCATGAAGAAATAAAAGCAGTACTTTTTTGGTTTTTGAGATTTAGAATTTTTAATCCAGGTCTTGGTGGGTGCTCAGCAATGGGCTTGAATATGTTCAGTTGTTTGGCTTTCTATGCACACGTCCTATCACTGAAGAGCAGCATCCAACTGTATTTCTCTTACCAGCACTGCAAAGCTCATGTTTACACCAGCTACACTACCTCCATGGTTCTTTCTCTCCTTCTGGTCAAATACTTAAGTTTCCAGGGCCTGAAATGAGAAGAATGGGTGAGTGAAGGACTTGAGGGAGAGCAAAAAGCACCATGTGGGACAGCAAAGAGAGAAGGGCTAAGAAAGAGGGGAGAAGGAGAAGAGAAAGAAGCTGAGAGGTCAGGAAGGAGTATAGCTGTCAGATGCTTTTTGTGATTGAACCTCCAGCACTTCGAGTCAGAGGTCTCATGAAGCTCCAAACAACTTTATTTTTGTCTGGTTACTGTAAACTGGTAAACAGGAACTGTGTTAGAGTAATAAACAAAGAACAGGAAAGAGGAAACACCACTAATCAAACAGGAACACAGCCTGCGAACACAAAAGGAACAAACAGCACTTACATTTTGCCCCGTTATCTCTCAGGAGTAAGAATGATAGGATTACCGTGGCAGAACACTGGACAAAAACGAAAGGCGCAGCTCTGGTGGGACAGAAGCAAACATCAGTTTATCAGAGACATCGTGGGGCTTTATTTATTGCTAGGAAAGAGGATGGGGACTGTTAACCTTGTGCAAATTCTGGCTGCTGTTCCACATCTTACATAGGAGAGCTTTACAAGCTTTATATGCATCTGTGACTTCCCCACCTTAGATCTGTGTCCAGTCTTTTGCATGCAAGTTTGAATTAACAGAAGGAACCTGTGTTAGCATAAACATGTGTACAACATCCTGCTGCTGTCAAATCCGGGTTATGTTTGTGCTGGATGGAGAATGAAAATATAACTTCTCTCATTTTTCAATAGTAAAATTATATGTTATATATATGGGTGGGTTTTTTTCGTTTTGTTTTGGTTCTTTTTTTTTACAGGAACAACCATATATATATGTAAATATATAGATTTCATTTATTTTTATTTTTATTTTTCTTTGTACAGGAACACCTTATTTCAAGTGTTTTTAGCTTCTACACCAGGGTTGTTCTTTTTCAGTATGTGTGTTCTGTGTTCTAACCACAAAACCCTCTTTAGAAAACTGACTTTTTCTGTACCAAATCTTTAGTAAAAAATAGGTTTCAGTGGTCTTTTAAATGTTGCTCCATTGGATTTATTCTGAAAAACAAAACTGTTTTATTGGAAGTACTCCGTTACAGCTTTCATTATGTTAAGATTCATGTAATAACCTCATGGTTTTTCTGTTGCACTTAAAATATAGAGGTGAATAGTGGGCTTTACTTTCCAAAATATTCAGAATATTCATAAATAAAATGAGAAAATGAGCAAGTGAACTGCCAGTGGATAAAAGCCAGCAGCAGCTGAAATATCTGAGTGTTCTTCAGTTAGGTAAATTTTACAATAATGATCTAGACTGTGCAGCAGATTGCACCCTCATCAGGTTTGCAGATGGTGCAGTATGAGGAGGGATGGCTGATACTCCAGATGGTTTTGGTGCCATTCAGAGGGATTTTGACAAGTTGAATAAATAAGCCAGCAAGAACCTTATAGAATTCAAAAAAGGATAATGCAGAACCCTGCCCTGTAAGAAGAATGGCCCCATGCATCAGTACATGCTGAAGGCTGATTGGCTGAGGACCCCAGGGGGCTACAAGCTGGCCATGAGCCAGCAATGTGGTGATGGCCACTGAGAGGACAAGAGGAAATGGTTACATGCTGTAATACAAGAAATTCAATTTAAACATAGGAATAAACTTTTTTACTGCAAGGGTGATTAAACAACAGATGACAACAAGCTAAGTGGTGCAGCTGGCATGCTAAAGGGAAGGAATGTTGTCCAGAGGGACCTGGACAGGCTTGAGAGGTGGGCCCACACCAAACTCATGAAGTTCAACAAGGCCAAATGCAAAGTCCTGCATCTGGGTCAGGGTAATCTCACGCACAGATATAGGCTGGGCAGAGAACGTCTTGAGATCAGCCCTTAGGAGAAGGGTTTGAGGATGTCAGGTGATGAAAGACTCAGCATGAGCCATCAAAGTGTGCTCACAGCCCAGAAGACAAACTGTATCCTGGGTTGCGTCAAGGGAAGAGTGACCAGCAGGTTGAGGGAAGTGACTGCCCCTCTATTCTGCTCTCGTTAGACGCCACTTGGAGTATTGTGACCAGTTCTGGAGTCCCAGCACAAGAAGGACATTGAACTGTTGGAGTGGGTCCGGAGGAGGGCCATGAAAATGATCAGAGGGCTGGAGCACCTCCCCTATAAGGACAGGCCGAGAGAGCTGGGGCTTTTCAGCCTGGAGAAGAGAAGGTTCTGAGGAGACCTTAGAGCAGCCTTCCAGTACCTGAAGGGGGCCTACAGGAAAGTTGAGGAAGGACTTTTTTATAAGGGCATGTAGCAACAGGATGAGGATGCCCAGAGAGTTATGGAGTATCCATCCTTGGAGATACTCTAAAACATGAGAGGACAATGTCCCGAGAAACTTGCTTTAGCAGACACTGCTTGTGCAAGAAGAGTTGGACCAGACGATCTTGAGAGGTCCCTTCTGACCTCAGTGTTCCTGAAATTGTGTGAAATAATCCAAATAACTTAAAAAAAAAAACAAACACGAACAATAAAGGACTGAAGATTAAATGATTGGCAGTTCACAATGAAGGACAAAAAGAGGAATATTCTGTGGAGTACCTCATTTCTGAAGGCATCCAAAAAAGCGAGTAGATGCTGCTGAATGTTCCTCTGGGGGTGACTGGAGAGCTGACATTAGCAGGGACCAAGCAGTTGATGGTGCGCTCTGAGGTCTCCTCTTCCAGACACCACAGATGGCTGTGCCAGCAGAACCAGGAGGCAGATAGATGGTGAGGAAACTCTTGGGTTCTGGGATGAGATAGAAGCAATGCAGGTGGAGTCTTGGCAGGATGCTTGGAGAGGAGTGACATGCTGTCACAGTTGCATAGAAAGATGCTTGCTCCTGGTATGAATCCAGGAAGGGTAGCTTTGGAATGAAATACTACCTAACATAAGGATGACAGAAGAATGGACTGAAGCAAATTCATCTCCTCTGTTTCTTTTGGGTCCCTCTGCCAGCACATAGCCCTGCAGAGGTCTGCAGGAAAAAAAGACTAGACAGGGCAAACACATATCACCCACAAAATCTTCCCATTTGGCAGCTTAAAGAACGGTGTGAGATACTGCTCTGCCAGAGACCTAGCTATCTGCAGCTTCCAGCTTAACTGGCTAAGAGCTGTATACTTCCAGCAAGGAGGTGCACGGTGCTTGGGCACATTCTCTAGACTTGCCCCAGCTTCCATTAATAGACATGCCTGTAACCGGCCTCAGACAAGTATACGGGCAGCAACAGGGCAAATACTAACGTTTGCCTGTATGAAACAGTTCTGAGGCCACAAGCAGAAACTGAAGTGCAGTGAAGAGGACAGATCTCTCACTATGGGCATACAGAATGATGCACGTAAATCATCTAAATTGCACATAACAGGATTGGCACATATTGCCAAATATGGCTGCATTTTAAAATGCTGGTAATTGTCTACAATTCTCAGGCATATAAGCCAGTTCTGCAACTTTAATAAAGCAAAATATTTCCCCTCAGGACACAGTTTAAACCCATGTCTTATCTGCTAAAGCTTCTGATATGTTATTCTTCTGCACATGCTAAGTGCTGAACACAAGTATGAATAATTTCAGCAATAGTGGTATAGCATTCGCACTGGCCAAGCTCACAGCAAGCAAACCCTTTATGCAGCCCGCTTCTCTTCCCCGTTATAAGTAAAACTATTTAATCAGTCTTGGCTGGGCTCTTGTTCTCATGTCTGAATGAAAATAAAATGAAAAATCTCTAATGAAAAATTCCCTGAAGAGGTTTTGTGCCGCTAAGCTGATACAGGTGCAATACACCAGCTTGCTAAAGCAAATTACTCTGGCTTTGAAAATCTGAAACATTTATTACTGAGTCCAAATTTTAAAACCTTTAAAAGTCAAATGTTGGAAGTAGAAAGCTGGGAGTAAAGCGAACCTCAGCCTGCAGAAGTTAGTTTTGGCAAAATTAGCAAAGAAAACAGAAGAAAATAAAATAGGATCAAGGGAAGGGGAAATCCACAAACATAAAGGCACTCGCAGTGTGATATTTTCAAAGTGGGATTTTCACCAAAATCTTTACATAAACTGAAAACTTCATTAAAGTATACAGCTTGAAAGGGTTTAGTGGACAGAGCTCTTGTTTATTATGTGAGACTGTGATGTCAGTCCAGGTGGAGGCTGTAATGAAAATAGTTACATGATTTCAGTCCAGTTTCTTTGAAGGTTAACCCAACATCACAAAACCACCAGGTAATATAACACCCGTTGGCAGGACCAAGGTTACTTCCAGCTACAAAGCCCAAAGACTGCACGGAGGGTATATAAACCGACCTACAGATCACTTGTGGGAGAGATGGTGGCTGAGTGAACACAGGTTATATCTTTTGATGCTTAGTTTGCTTAGTTTGAATAAGATGAAACGCCAGGTTTTCCAGAAAGACGCACGTGTCCATCCTGAACATGAAAAATACTCTCCAGGTGTGGATGGGTTCAGTGTGCACTCAAGCAACTACCTGAGGCTCCTGACTTGTAGGTCAGCACCGAACGCTGTGCACACTCAAGACAAACACATTGCAGGTCATTTGGAAAGGAAAGTAGATAGCATCTATTCAGGAAAAATGGTATAACTCCAGAATGCAGAAGAGGACAGAGGAGAATTCAGCTGAGATAGGAAGCTGGCCCATATACCCTCTCAGCTAAACAAGTTCTTCTATAAGAAGATGATTAGATCCTCTGGAAATCCTCTCAGAAGGTCCCCAGCTATCCTTCGGGCCCCAAACATCTCAAAAGCTTCTTCACTTGAGTTTGTTCCAATAGACAGTACAGGAGGAGGAAAGAAACTCCTGATTTTGCCTTGAAAATGAGCAATGTGAATATTTTCCTTCATGGCAGAAGAGCTGTGATATGCTGCCTCTCTCTGTTGCTGCCTGGGAAAACACTTCTCTGTTAAACTCCGTGTTAGCACTGACTGTTACAGCTCCTCTTGTGTTGGAGGAACTGTAATAGGCCCTTCCCTGTGGATCTGACACTGTTTGCTTCAGGAACAGCTGTGCACATCACAAACAGCTGCCTGTGCTGGTGACAGACTGTATCGGCAGCCTTAGCAAAGTGCTTGCATTAAATGCATCCCTGAACTCGTTATTCCATTGACACCACTGATATAAATAATCCTCATATTTTATAACTAGAAATTTTTGTAGAATTAGAGAAAGAGTTAGGCTGGAAGGGACCTTCAAAGACCATCTACTCTAGGTTTGAACCGTGAATAAAAGGATTCCCGTGTGAAGCCCAAATTCCATATGCGATATGCTCACTAACCTCCAGAATTATCATCTCTGAAGATAAGCAATGAACACAGAAGCAGATCTAAACCAAAGATGAAATCGATTTCATCTTAAAATTATTATGTATTAACAGGAAATAATGGCAGCGTGTCACTTGTGCCATGCCCAGCACAGGGGGCACAGTTTGTCTCAGAAGTTCTCCAAGAACTGTGGGGACCCCAAGTTCTCCTTCCCTGGAAATATCAGTTGGTTGCTACTGCCATACCCTTATTTTTCTTAGCATCTATTAGCAGATATTCATTTGGTATTATGCCTTCTTGGAAAGGTAATAGATGCTGTCCTTAGACTGAACTGTTGCTTATTCAATTCTGAATAAATTGCTTTGAAAATGAGCACATTTTTTCTCAAGGTAATTTTTTTTAGATACAGTTTGTAAAATGTTCTCTATGTTTCTGACATAATTTCATGTTTCCTTTATTTGCATTAATTGCTCATTCCTGGCCAATCCCACTTCCCAGCATCCCATCTGAACACCATTACACTGTGGATGCATTCAATCTCTTGAGATGTAGGCTATCTCCTTTTCATCACTGCAGTTGGTAACACACTGCTTTCTCTAACTTACTCTTATTCAAAGTAATAATATCTCAGGGAATAACTCTCTTTTATTCTAGTTATTGATGCTATAATCTGATAGCCATCAATGAAGCTTTTTATTCATATATCCGTTTATAATACAACTATCTGGAGAATCAATGTGAACTTTTAAAAAGAATTTTAAAAATGCAGAATCTCCTTTATATGTGATAGTAAACAAAAGCCGCGTTAAAGTACAGAGTTGGTTTGGTTTAGTTCCCAGATGTGCATGTCTCACTTCTCCCGGAGCCTTCTGAAGACCTCAGTTTGGCTCAGTACAGTCTATTAAAAACCTCTCCTGTGGCATCCATGTTACTGAAGAGCTGGAAGGATTCTGAAGTTTGAACATTCTGCTGTCTGTGTACTAAAATGTTGCCTGCTAGGCAATGACATCACCTTGCCCCAAATCCTATCGCTATGGTTTCAACTTTTCTGCTTTCCCATGCTTATCTGAACACCTCCAGCAGCTTGTTGGCTCAGTGGAGACATTTTTGATTCTTTTATCCTAAGTCTAACAAGCAAACACTGGTGCATGAGTGGAGTACTTTATTTGCTGAAGTCTACCTTGCAGGGGAAGTTTACCGGCATATTTGAAGAGCTGAGGATGTTTTTGTAGTGTAGAAGCCAAGCTGACCACAATAAGACCCTGTGGGGTGGAACACCAGGCTATTTTCTGTGTTTAGTTAAACTTTTATATCTGTGAGTAATTTAAATTGCTGATTATTTTTTACTGAGTACTTGTGATTCAGTTTTCTCAAGAGATCTATAAATATTAGGCTCTTCTTAGTCTATGAGCAACCTGCAGTCTAATGCCATAATTTCAAGCAAACAAAAAACAACAAACTCTCTCCTAAGACAATAACTGAGATTCCAAAAGGCTATAAGTTAGTGTTCCAAAAGAAAGAGAGAGTGAAGTCAAGAAGAGTTGCTGACTTCTCCCAGAAATGGGCTGAGCAAACCAAAGTCTGGTCCAAGGCTTGTTGAAGTCAGCGAAAGGACTCCTGAACTCCAATAGGACTTCCCAGTATCACCGGGAAATACAGAGAACTGTAACTGAAATTTTATGGCATACCATGGTCATTTGGAGACAGGACATATGGAAGGAGTATCCTCTTCATGGGCAAGAATGACAGAGAGCCAGAATTTTATGTATGTGAGACTATTTTCACATAAATGTGTGGAACAGTATAAGCTACCAGTGACAAACATGAGCTGAATACTAATAAGATTCCTTGCTCTTTTTGCCTGGTCAAGAAAATGGAAAGTGACCACATATATACAGCACAAAATTATTCCAAATTCCTGTCTTTGCTTACTGAGCTGCTCTTTATACAGTATGTGCAAAAGGTACAATAGCACACTGTCCTTAAAAGCCATTGTAGTGTGACTGCTATGCTTTTAAAACTCACTGCTCTGTATATAGCAAGTATGTAGCTGAGAAATACATTAAGCATTACTTCTGCTAGAAACAATCTTCAGTATTTGTGCTAGGTTCTAATAAAAGAATTATAAATACACCACAATTCTATACACCCTGAACCTGAAGTACTCCACAGTTCACAAAAATTTTCAGTTCCACCACTTCCAGGAAAGCTGAGCTGCATTTTCCTATTGACTGACATGACTGACTTTCATGACCTAAATAACCCTTATTTCTTCCTTGTGGTACAGCAAGGCAGGCAAACACTGAAAGCTCTCTGCTTTCTGCAGCAGACACTGTAATCATCTACACAAGTGAAATATAAAAATACAAATTAAATAACCTCTGCAGTAGTTTACTAGTTGTATGTTAGATCTTTTCCTGCACTAAGCTCCTCTGTTTCCATAGAACCACATTTCGTGCTCATTGTGTAGCTGATGTAAAGTATTACATAAATAGAGATCCACTAGGGAGAGGAAGAGGGGAGCACTGCAGTTGGTGGCATTTTGGCCAAATCATCCACAGAGAAGAAAGATCTGGGAGTTGTGATGAAACAGGGTAAACTGTAGTGTCAGCCCAAATACTATTTTCTAATTTTAATTTCTTTAAAATGTAATTAATTCCACTTCTTAATTTTAGAATATCTCACTCAAATTTTGAAAAACTGTATGTTTATAGATGCACTTCTGATTTTTGTAGACCTATATCTATAAATTTATCAGCATTACTTTGCTACCTCTGAGTATCAACTGAAAGTATACCTAGCTAATGGCATTAGGAACATGCAATTATTTCCCAGGCTTTGTATTTACTTTTGGAAAATGGAACTTTCATAGTATTCTGGGGTATTTCTGCCACATAATCTATGTGAAGAATTGTGAGGAATGTAATTCTAAGCACCAACTTTTTAATAGTTCTAGAGCTGAACAATCAAGCAGCCAGCCAAGATACACCACAGAGGAATGTGTTGAGGGAATAGTAGTTCAGGTAGATGGTCTGGCATGTTTCCTTCTTTTGCACCATTAAATTCTAGAGAACTGGGCTTGCTAGGCTACAGTGCAGCCTTCTGTGTAAGTTATAGCCCAGTGGGGCTCCCAGATTCTTTAAGTTCATGCACCAGAATCTTGCCAGAACAGCATCATTGAAAATGTAACTCTAAAACCATGTGCAGGCTGCTGTGACAGGGAGGCTGGTGTCCATATACTCACAGTATGACCAGAATGTCCCAGCCCAGCAGCCTTTTGCCATCAGCATGTTATCAGACCTTTTTGAAGCCCCCCACAATTTATTATTTTTCTAGAAAAATATGCCTTTTATGGAGTTTCACAGTTCTTGCCACAAAAATATGGACAGAAGAAGTTTTCATCTTTAAAAAGTTCTGTAGTAATTCATTCAATTTCTTGATAGCCTTTTTATCTTTATCCATCTCAGGTTTGTGAAATGCTTTCATAAAGGAAATAATTTGTTAATGGCGGTAGCCCTTAGCACGGGCTAAATGAGGGAGGAAAGTCTGAGTTCTCCATCGCTGGCAATGGAAGTACATAGGAAATCCTTGCCCAGTCCTTCCACCCAGTACTTGGCACAGGACATACACAAAGAGCAGAAGGTCAGAGACTGAGGAAGCTGTGTATCTAAGGTGATTCCTCTTTATTAGGGCTATACACAAACAAATCCCCTCAACTAATTAGTGAGACTGGCAGAGAAGGGAGTAAATTGCAGCTCAAAAGGAAGACAGGAAGGTGAGCTGATAAAGAGATCTCTCTGGCCAGAAGCCTGTGGGCAGTGTCAGTGCTGCCTGCTTTCAGATCCATGGTGAACTGCAGGCCAAGTTAAAGTCGGGGCTGCTCATAGAGGGGGTGGTTTTGACAGAGCCTGTATTTCATCTTTAAGAAGTCTGATTCAAGAGAAATGATCTTGAGCAAGAGGAAGGGAGAACAACAACTACTTTCACTGAACCTCAAAAGTCCTGGTGATGGAAATTGTCTTGTTTAAGCTTTTCACGGTTTGGTCTTTGGTTTTACTGGTTCAGCCTGGATTCTGCAGTCTATGTAAAGCACACCCAGCACAGATCTCTCCTAAATTTTGTCTTTTGTTTGTGCTATTAGTAGTGCGACTTCAGTGATGAATGTTTATAACACAGCTTGAGGAATTTCATCCTCCCTTGGTAAACTGCGTAGGAGATTGCATTAATGGACAAAGAGAAATGTCTGCTGGTCTGTAGCCAGAAGCATGCTCTTGCTTATGAAGAAGAAAACACAGCTTTAACCTTCTGGTACTGTGTACAGAAGACACATTTAAAATATATATATATTCACCTCTCTTCTTACAACCTAAAATGGAACCAGTGAAAGATTAATATGCTTTTCACTGTTTTATGGCAAATCACTTAGTTGTGATAAGTTCAATACTGCCTCTTGACCAGATGTCTTACAAGACTTTCCTGCACTATTTGCTTCTACAGATACCTCCAGCTGGGAAAATAACTTACAGATGACTGTGAAAACCTAAATAAAACTAAAAGGTATGGACACAGAAAGTGATAATAGGCTTTATTCACAGGTGCAAGGATTCAGATGTGAATGACAGATTAAAAGCTACATCCCAGTTCTGACTTCCTTGAATACTTCGCTTGAGTTAGATTTGGGACCTAAATTCAGCAAACTGTCATGTTAGTTGGATTTATGATTGTGCAGTTTGTTTAAACAAAGCCTGAATGAAGACATCAGGATCTGCACTGCTCTGGAGTCTACATGACACAGAGTGTTCAGGGTTTGAATTAAATTCTCTGTACAACAGTTCCTAATCTACGGTGAAGAGAAGCAGAATTGCCATATGTTGCTGGGCTAATCTATCAGGTAGCATTTATTGCAAACGAAATATACATGCTTAGAGCTATACTGAAGAACGGTTACTTATAGGTAGCCTAAAACTATTCATGCTATTCATTTGTTCAGCATTTCACTGCTTGCTTAAAAGCTGTAGATGCCCAGCAGTTATGAAGGAGGGTTTCAGGTAGTATCCAAACATTACTGACATAACAGCCAAGGTGTGCTGGTGCCTTTATCTGCCAGAAAACAGTAGTTGAGAGCTATAAATTGCCGTGTGGTTACTCCCCTCACTCACTGGTATGGACTACGTGTTCAATAACTGTATCTCCATAGAAAATGTTACATGCTAGGAATGGAAAAGCACAGCAGCCAGAGCCCCATGGAGCTGATAGGTCCTTTCCACCTCTGCATCTCATAAAGGGATGAGGTGTCACTTCTTTTCCCTTGTACCACCTTACCAGTGCTGCTGATTCAGAGCTGGAGAAGGACAGACGCTCTTTCTGCTACTGTCATCGCCTCCAGTACTCTGAAAAAGGAGAACATCTTCTCAGTCATCAGAGAACTGGAGAACCAGAATTCCTCTTCTCCAGAAAAGACTATCAAAGGAAGGTATCAGTGGAAATGTGGGTTCGATCCTGGTCCTACCTCTCAGGTTGCAGGCTTTCTGACCCGTGGCAGCTTCCTCAGCTGACAAGGAGCCCAGAAAGCATGCAAGCTGCTGACAGAGAAAGCCAAGGAAGCCTGCAGGGGAAGAACACAGCTTGGGATTCTGCCTGGCTTCTGTCAGAGCCAACACACTGCTCAGAAACCTATCAATTACAATTTGTTATTTTCCCTGGTGGAGATACATTCTGTTGGAGATTTTCAGCCAGCTCTGCTCTTTGTTGCCACCACTCCTCCAGATGAGAATGGCAAAAAGGCCAAGAGAGATTTGTGGGGAGAAGGCATAGGGCCCGGGAGAGCTGGCATTACAACAGGTCTGCAGTGCTGGCTGCCACAGCCCAGCCACGAATACAAGTCTGAAATGTCAGATATTCCCTCCAGAATTAAGTATGGCTATTTGCTCTTCTATGACTGCCAAAATAGCACAGGTGTCTTAGGCAAGAGTTTTACACTACACTGTAATCTTCTGATAGAAAGTTCTGCTTCTTGTTAGAATCCTAGAAGATGTCAATATTCTCTGAGTTGAAGAAAAAAGCAAATTTTCCTGCTATTTTTTCCCCATATAGAAGTATATGCTTCTTTTATTAAACACTCAGTCATTTAATAACTTGCACTTGTTATCTGAGCTGAGCAAGATGCATTTATAGCACACATGAACAATAGTATCTATCTGAAGTGCACAGAACTACCAAATTTGTTACCATTGAAGCTGAGCTTTTGAAATGAACCAGGATGTTGCTGCTGATAAGTAGCATTGTTAATGTATTGCCGTGACTTTGCTTTCTCAGCTTAGGCAGCAAATCCATTTTGGTGCTATTTCTTTACACTGCCACTCTCCATGTACCAGTCTTTTCCATATATTAGAAAGTGAAACATAATGGAAATGTGAAGCTTGTGCTTAAAGCATATTTTTCATTTTCTCGTGGTACTTAAAAGTACATAATACAAAGAAAATGAACTAGAACTACAGCAGTGACTTGATTTCTTAAACTGAAGTGTCTATAATCATGCTATTTTGCAGTTTAGCCTGAGCTAACTTTTATGCTTTACCATTAAACACTAATTATGATCTTAGTGGCATCACAGATAAAGACTGCCATTGCCTCACAGAGATTAAAGTACAAAAAAAGAGATACAGATAGGAAAAAATGCACCAAGCAATCCATGTTTGTTTAGAAATAATGACCCAGCCTCTTTGCTGCTCCACACTGCTATTTATCACAACTCTTTGGGAGCAGGGAGCCAAGGCAAGCAGAGAATGTATCACAGCTTCATGATTTTCTACTCATCCTCCTGTTTCAGTTCAAAATAGATTTCGGGACAATGTGACAAAGGTTGAAACTAAAGTCACCATTTTTAAGACCGGTGAGGTAATGATGATCACGTGGGCTGGCCTTACATAAATCACAAACCACCCCTCTCTCCCCACTAACGTCCATTACAAGGATTGTCTTGCAGTCAGAGGTCAGCATAAGAGTAAGAGCTGGATTTGTCCTCAGCCTGGAGAGTAAGAGCTGGATTTGTCCTCAGCCTGGAGCAGCAGGACTGTGCTGTTCTGCTTGAAGCTCTGCTGCCCTTTGAAGGTGTCTCTCTCCACAGAAGTCAGAGGGATCCCATACCTATGCACCCTGGGTACACACATAAACTCAGGAGAAAGGATTCCTGGTCACGGTCACCTCAGATGCAGAGACAAGCTCTCTAAGCATTTAAAATTTTACACTTTTCCCACCTTCCTTTCTTTCTTGCTCCTTTGTTTTATCCCCAGGTTTTATTTTAGTTTATTACATTTCTGTGCCTCCATTCTGCTGTTTCTCTTTCACTTTGTTTTCCCCGAGACTCAAAAGACACAGTGCTCACAGCTGAGTCTTTCTCATCACGAATCAACTTGCACAGACCCCCCGATGACACCTGAGTTCAGCTCTGCACTCGAAATGAGCAAACGCCACAGAGGGCTCTGCTGCTCTCTTAACTGCTCTATGAGGCATCAGTCACCCTCCCCCTGGTGCAGATGTTTGCTGGGTGCAAGCAGTTTAGCACTGCTGTTCCTTTATCCGCGTGTATCGCACACCTCTCCCACCACAGCAGCCCCAATAAGTGGTGAAGGTGGACCCACAAGGCGCACCACCGTCAGATAGGTGAAGCCAGCCAGGCTCCCCGAGGCCGCGACCGAGAGACGTTGGGCTGCGGCGCTCGCGCGCCCCCGCGTGGGGCCGTTGGAGCGCGGCAGGAGCGCGCTGAGGGAGGCGCGGGGAGCGCGGTTCTGTGAGGGCCGGCCCGGCGGCCATGTCCGGGCCAGGGGCTTGAGAGCCTGCACGGACAGTTGTGTGTGGGGAGAGCCACGGAGAAAACTGTGGGGACACTGATTCCCCATAATATCTTGCGGTTTGAATCACACTCGTACCGCTTGGATGAAATATATCTCAATTTAGAAGAAACAAGCAAACAAACAAAAGGAAACATGGGGACACAGAAGGCCCGCGTTACGGCTCTGGACGGCTGACCTCAGCGCCCACCTCCACGCGGGGTGACGGGACGGGGCTGCTCCCCACGCGGTGGCAGCACGAGGCCGCACGGCCGTCTCACTTCGCTCTGAAACGCTGCCCAGCTGAGTCGCTTTCTAGCCCTTAGGAGTCTATAGCTCAGAATCAGATGGGAAAAGCTCCTTAAACGCCAGAACTAAGTGCAAACCGCAATTGGAATGATGCAGTCTGCACTTTTAATTTAGTTCACAGACCTATCCCCAGGAAAAAGCAAAACGGGACCGAAACAATCAGAAACCAGAACATTCTCTACGTGTGCATTCATTCATGTGAGCGCACAGATGTGCAGGTGTTGAAAAGAGCAGAAATCCTGCCCTCGTGCTGCATACAGCAAAAGTTCTAACTGATTGGGAATCCCCTGCTTCCCCATAACTCTGTCTGCTCCATTTTTTCTCATGCTTTTTGCTGCATTCATCCACTGTCATTGTCCAAACAGGATCCTAAGATGAAAAGGGAACCCCTTTGCAGTCACACAGCAGCAAATGGAGGAGGTGACACACAATGTTCTCGCTCTGTCCTACCTGAGTAACTGTGTAGCCCAGAGCCAAACATCCCAAATCCCCTGATCTGGAATGAAGTTGTGCTCATCTCGTAGTACACAACAGATGATGTGGGCTACCAAAGATAAATTAATCCATGCGCAGACAGATCCAGGCTTAAAGGAGTATCATTTGAATGGGAAGGAAATGAACTGTGAAAAATGACCTCATTTGCATAGGTATATATTTATACTTAAGTGTAAGGTTCTGTGCTTGGGTCAGGGCAATCTCAAGCACAGATACAGGCTGGGAAGAGAATGACTTGAGAGCAGCCCTGAGGAGAAGGATTTGAGGGTGTCAGCTGATGAAAGACTCAACATGAGCCAGCAGTGTGTGCTTGCAGCCCAGAAGACCAACTGTATCCTGGGCTGCATCAAGAGAAGAGTGACCAGCAGGTCAAGGGAGGTGATTCTGCCTCTCTACTCTGCTCTCATGAGACTCCACTTGGAGTATTGTGTCCCGTTCTGGAGTCCCCAGCACAAGAAGGACATGGAACTGTTGGAATGGGTCTGGAGGTGGGCCACCAGGATGATCAGAGGTCTGGAACACCTCCCCTGCAGGGACAGGCTGAGGGAGCTGGGGCTTTTCAGCCTGGAGAAGAGATAGCTCCAGTGGAACCTGATAGCCTTCCAGTACCTGAAGGGGGCCTACAGAAAAGCTGAAGAGGGACTTTTTACAAAGGCATGCAAAACCAGGATGAGGAGAAATGGCTTTAAACTGGAAGAGGGTATATTTAGACTAGATACTAGGAAGAAATGATTTACTGTGAGGCCGGTGAGACACTGGAACAGATTGCCCAGAGAGGCTGTGGATGCTCTCGTTCTAGAGGTGTTCTCAAGGCCAGGGTGAATGGGGCTGTGAGCTGCCTGGTCTAGAGGGAGGTGTCCCTGCCTGTAGCAGGGGGTTGGAACTACATGATCTTAAAGGTCCCTTCCAACCCAAACCATTCTATGATTCTGTGATATTTTATATATACATACATTTATATAGCTGTAGCTTTAACATTTTGGGTACTGCAGAAAGGGAAGTGCAGATGCTAAATAGTGAAATGATTTACTGAAGAACACATGCAAGTTTGTGACAGAGCCAGGCATAGACAGTCAGCTCTTTGTTACCTTTCATCTACAATGCCAAAGACTGACAAAAAATGATGAATGTTGAAGTTTCATGTTTACTCAAGCTATTATTGGTAAAACAGTGATGATTTCAGACTTTTAATTGTCTTGCCTGAGTTTTAGGACTTCCTTTTATGCTACAAGCCCCTGTTAATTCTGACATGAATGCCTGTCAGTCCCCACTGTTTGCAAAGGGACACATTGCTGTAGAGGCCTAAATGGAAAGTTAAAATCAGAAGAGAAACTCCTTACATCAGAAATGGTAGTACAAAACCAAAGTAGAAATGAGTGAAGAACACGCCACATCCTCTGAATGAAGTGTGTGTTTTACATGACACTGCATGGCATACAAGGCCATGTATTAGGCGGAGTACTGGAGGTACATGTCTGTTCAGGGAGGGGCACTGCCAGTTGCAGGTAGAAAACTTGAAAATATTTTTTAAATGGTTTAAAATAGTATAGGAAAGCAGGTTAGAAAAAGACACATCTCTGCAAATAGATGAAAGCAAACTGGGTGACGCAGCATACATGTACACTTGCACGCACACATGTATTTATAAAGTTCTGATGGCCTTTCCAGGATACTATACATACAAGTGTAAAAGACATGCTTGCACACGCATTTTTCTCATGTTTTCATGTCTATTCATGTATTTTTTCTCTTTGAAGTGTACTCTGGCACTCCCAGGACAACTTCTCTTTGTGAGGGAATCGGGCAGCCCTGTGGAATTATGGCCTTGCCTAATTTATTCCTATGGTTGTCAACACAACATACACAAATTCCTTTGGGCTGCCAACTCTCATCTCTTATAGCACAGAAATTAAATCAGGTATCTTGGACTTAAAAAATAACACAGCTTCCACAAATGTACCTTGGTAATATCCTCGAGCCTCCTGGTGGGATGAAGACAGACACAAAGAAGCAGGAGCACTGTGTATGTGGTTATTGGGTTTTTTTTTTTTTTTTTCAGTGCCATTAATGACCATTTGTGTTTAGCTGAAACTGCAGCACCAGGTCCTGTCAACAAAATAAATAAATAAACAGAAGGTTCTGTTTGAGGTTGAACTAGTGAAGCTAGGTTTCCTTGCAGGTTATACCCCATAGTTCAGTTTCCTCACATCTAAGAAAATGTAAGTTAAGCTTTATGCTTTTCCTGTCCTTGCAAGATGCATTTCTCCTGTATGGATTCTCAGTTGTGTAAGAGGGAATGACCAATATTCCCCAGGGTGGGAGCACTAGTTCAGGCTTTTCTCTTTCAGTGGACCAACTAATTCAAAGGAAATTGTCAGTGTTTCATTTCTTTGTTAAATTTGTGAATGCCCAAAGATTCAAAATGCAGAGGTGTGGTTATATGTGTACACACAGAGGCATAAAGACAGTGCAATTGCAATAGCTCAGCTCCGCTGGGAACTATGCTAAGCACTGTATCTTTATCTGAAGAAAACAGAAAATACCAGTATGTTATTACTGATCCCCTTTGAACTCCAATTCATTATTTTTTATTAAGAGCACTGGACAACTGCTGATGGCAACAGCAACAGAGAAGTGTGGCAGTGAATGCTTCCCTTCCCTTTGATGTAAGGTAAAACTTTGGTTATTTTTTATAGCAAACAGTTTGGGAAGAGTTGAATCCAACTTGACAGAACAGCAGGATTTCTGGCAGGCTGCTGGCAAGACTGGTCAAAGGTATTTAAGCTTTCACAATATTTGGTGATTTATTAACAAGGTTTGATTATATGCTTACAACTGCTGAAATAATGAGTATGAAATGTTACTCACACATTGCAAGTTTATGCATTTGTTACAAGCTGCAAATTATTTTCTACTGGGGAGAGAGCATTAAAAAAAAACATGAAATACTACAAAAATGTTATGAAAAAGATACCAATGGCTTTCATGCAGGAGTTAGAACACTGGTAAATTAATATACATCTTAGCTGGAAATGGCATGCATTGGTTACTTATAAAGCAATGGTTCTTTCACCCTTTGAATGCAGTTGCTCAATAATAAATTAACTTTTT
>PPHD01002711.1:0-34585 GCA_002909625.1 Bambusicola thoracicus
ATTCCCCCTTGTTCTATCACTATCCACCCTTGTATACAGCCGTTCCCCCTTCTGTTTATATGCTCCCTTCAAGTACTGGAAGGTTGGAAGAGGCCGCTGGAGATCTCCTATTCCAGCCCTCCTGAAGCAGGTTCCCTACAGTGGGTTGCACAGGAAAGTGTCTAAGTGGGCTTGAGTGTCTACAGAGAAGAAGACTCCTCCGTCTCTCTGGGCAGCTTGTTCCATGGCTCTGTCACCCTCAAAGTTAAGATTCTTAACATGAATGGTTGAATGGATAGGGGATACAGTGCAGCCATGTGCTAAATGTCAATATAAAACCATACCATGACAGTACGGCTTCCTGCAACACAATGACAGTGATCTCCAAGCTTTCATCCTATCTGAAGTCCTTCCATGAACCCTAGCTGAAAACCCGAATTCACTCAGAATGTCATGCAAAGGCCCAGTGTTCTCATACAAATCTCGCTCCAGGCCCTCAGCGCATCCTGCTTACTTCATAAGCACAACTCAATAGCTGTAGAACTGCAGTATCGTGTATAACTAACTTCCAGAGAGTCTGTAGCTTGCAAGCCTGTCTTTAAAAACATATTTTACAGCTCAACATCCTTGATTTCCAGGAACTCATGAATAGAGAAGATATATTGTTCTTGGTAACCAAATAATATCATTAAAGCCATTATGAGTCCTGCAAAAATTATTCCTGTCTACCTAATTTAATCATGTAACAATGACTATTATTAACTTGTCTTTTGCTGCTGCCATTTGAGATTATGGCCTTGGATGCATGGGTAGCTATTATATGATTCAGTTATTGTAAATGTGCATTGCTCTTAAGTGCTCGAATGCTTATCCTTCCGTTACCTGCCCGAATTTACTCATTCCAGGACTGTGTGATGAAAATGAAGATGAAAATGAGCTGTTCAGGGAACTGCAGAAAGATTAACGCCTGTCCTCGTCGCATGGATTAGTGTCTGATGACTGCCTTCTCATGTCCAGTTGTATAAGACATCCTGTAGAACCTTTTCCTATGATTCACAACGATGTCACTCTGTGTGGATTCTCTAGGGTCCTTGGAAGGTTTGAGTTCCTCAGCATCTTGTTCACCTCCATTTGGCCATGAGAAATATTACATTTCTGGAGCTATAAGTTTCAGCCAGCTTTAGATCTATGTCCTCAACTCTGCGTCCCAAATCTTCACTTGCAAGGAAGAGAAAATGAATCCCTGTCTGCTTCCCAGATCTTGACCATATGCTCCCAGACTTCACTGCAAACATAAGGCATTTTGAGCAGAAGTCATTCCCTACCAGTGTGATGGCATGACCTCGCCCTCCACACACAGCTTACTGTAATAGGCCTCATTTCCTTAGGAAAATCACTACTATGAAAACAAAAATCAATCCTCTACCGCTCTCCTTTTTTGATAATAAAGAAACAACATATTCTTTTTTTTTTCCTGATCACGGGTTTGAACTGAAATAACCAAATCCATTGGATCTGAAAAATAAATTAAAAAAAAAAAAAGTAACAAAGAACATAGTCTGCCTTTTGGATTAAATTACAGTGAGGGCAGTATCAGCAGAATATGTTGGATGAAGGCAAAGGCTGTGCAAAGAGCAGGACTGGACCTGAGCTGTGTGACGGCTGAAGGTGCCAAGAACACCTCCACCCTACTCATTTCTATGCTACAATGGTATTTCTCCTCTGTGCTACAGGAACAAATAACGACAGTTTCTCAGATAGTGGGAAATGTTGGTGTTTCTTGTGTCAAAAAATGAAAAACAGGAAACATTACTAGCCCTCTTTTCTAATGGAATGGTCTATAGAGGAGCATCCTGTGTGAGTGTGCACGCTACTCCTTCTGCCTCCTCCTGGGTGTAACCTTTGGCCAATTCCAACCTGACAGAGGCACGAAACTACTAATTCCATGCTACTTTGATGAAAACCAACAGCTGAGAGGAAGAAAGAGACTTTAGCAGTCTCCCACCCATCCTTCCTCCCAGTTCTCACATCTCCATGGATAAAATCATGGTCTAGTTTGAGTCGGAAGAGACCTTTAAAGGCCATCTAGTCCAACCCCCCTGCAATGAACAGCGACACCTACAGCCCGATCCCCCATTCGAAACCTATAGAAAAGTAGACATCTCTGTTCAGGTATTTATTTTTCAATCTGGTTTAAGTGAGAAAATGGGATTGAGGATGACAGACTCTGCTCTGAGTGTAGGTGTTCATGCAAGAGCAGCTCAGGTAGTGAGGTGTGTGATTGCATTGTCCTGACTTCTTGAGACATCACATGGCCTCACTGTCTCTTGGAAGAAAGATGCTCCATCTACTGTGCTAATAACATCTCAGGGAAGTTATCGATGTTACTATCAAAAATGGCAGGACAGATTCCAATCGGCGCTCGTTAATGAGGTCAGCCAGAGGAAATCCCTCTTGATGGGTGACTTGATCTCTGATTTGAGTCCAATCACACTGCTGCTAAATGCTGGCACTTGCTGTGATGTATAGCATAATCTAGATGTCAGGGCAACATATCTGAGAGCTGAGGTAATTTCCATGATGGGTGGAAACTATTTTCACAGTGGAATGCTTGCATTTCATTCATTATGAGCTGGAGGATATCCCCTCTCCAGAGTGAATCACAGAATCATTAAGGTTGGAAAAGACCTCCAAGATCATCAAGTCCAACCCCAACCCATCCCCACTAAACCACGTCCCTCAGTGCCACATCTCCATGGTTCTGGAGCACCTCCAGGGATGGTGACCCCACCACCTCCTTGGGCAGCTGTGCCAGTGCCTGATTACTCTTTTGGATGAGTTTTTCCTAATATCTGAAAGTGCAAGCTCAGGGCACGGTGCCTAGCTAGGGAGGGGTCAGACCCCACTGCAAATTGCCATGAAAAGGAGCCACCTGCAGAAAGCCAGGACTGAATCCTTCTGATCTCCCACGCTCCCTGCAGCAGCAGTATGACTTGCTTTCAGAGTTTATCATAGGAACCACTACGTAAACGCTATCATGGAGTTTGTTCTACAAGGAAAGACATGTCATCTTCAGAACAGGATACAAATGATAGGCTTAAAGTCACCCCACAGCAAGCATAGAGGATTAAAAAGAAATGGCAAATAACTCCATGTCTAGAGAAAGGCTCCAGCAAGAGGAAAAACACTGATAGCTGTAATTTAATAGATCAAAATGAAAAGACAGAATAGAATTACTGCTGTGATAAGGCCCATAGCTTTGCAAATTTAAAGATGTTTTTCACTCTTTATTTTCCTCCGGACCCTGAGTAAGGAAGGAGTGATCATAGAATGGTTATGGTTGAAAGGGACCTAAAAGCCCCCCACCCCATGCCATGGGCTGGGTGCCCCCCACCAGATCAGGCTGCTCAGGGCCCCATCCAGCCTGGCCTTGAGCACCTCCAGGGACCAAAATACAAAAGAACAAGATCAAGTGTCACCTACTGTCATTTGGGAATGTGCTCAAATATACATTTTTTTCCTTCCTCAGAAGTTTGGGTTAAAACCTCAAATCTACCTGAGATGAGGAATCAAATAATACTAGCTAGTAATTTATTTGTATTTTTTCCTCCCTGAATGATTTCTTGCCACTTCCTACCTTTGTTATCAGGATCCCAGTAATGTAGCATAAAATACAAAGCGGAGTGCTCTGCCACTGGGACAAGTAATTACTTTGAAGAACTATCAGAAAGGCAGGATTGTGTCAGGAACCCTAGATACTGCCCATAAAAGCACACCTGGAGCACAGCAATGAAAAAGCAGGAGAACAAATAAGAATCAAAAGCAAAATTAGTGCTATGCTTGCCTGTTAGAACAGTTTCTCCAAGTCTCACCATTCTCTAAGATGAACCCTTTCCTACATAGGAGGCAACCCATTTCCCCAGCTGAACCAGGTTCCCCATCAGGCTGCCCAGCATCACCTGTGCAACCTCAGCACTAAGTATGTCTTCAAGCATCTGGAGAATTCTAGAAAACAACAGTTAAGCCTTTACTACTACTCCTGCCATGAGCAGATGACCAAATTGCACATCTGTAACTACCGTTCCTTGAGACATCCTCCTAAGTGGGGAGAAGTAATATCTAAAAGGCCAGAACAACAGCATAGGGATCCCCAAATGGGTCAGACCTTGGCTCATGGACCCTAACCCAGTGAGCTGAGTGACCCCGAAGTGCAAACGAGCCAATAGGAAACAGCTGAGGGCTAAGGCGGGGGGGGGGGGGGAGGTTGGCTTCCTCCTCACCCTCATTAGAGGATCTGGTCTCCCCCTGGGGTGCCCTCTTTTTGTTCCTGGGCTGGAGAGGAGCTGCTCCTCTAGGGCTTGTTGTAGGGGTGATGAATGGAGCTAACTCCTGTAAGAACCAGCAATATGGAGGGAGAAGGGCAGAGTGGTGCCCTCCATCCCCTGCATCCTGGGAAGGTGAAAGATGAGTCGAAGAAGGCTCCAGACAATGGGAATGCACTCGCTATTCAGGCTGGTAAGTCATGAGTTTTGTGTTTTTCTGCTTTCTCCTTATGTATTGTTTTGGGGAGGGTGATTGAAGTGAGGTGAGCTAATGTAAACTGTAGAAATAGTAATGTGATTTTGTATGGAGAAAAGCAAGTAAAGCAGAAAGCTATTTAAGATCTGTGTTAAGAGGGAGAACAATTTGAAAAGTCTTCTGTCATGAAGCTGATATTTACTTACCTTATTTTTCAATGAAAACATCAAATCATTTTTGTCATACCTTCTAGATAGGAGAAGGTTATATGCCCCAGCTTGGGTAGGTGGGAAGCCAAGGTTGTAACTCTTCTTCCTTAAAACAGTGCCATCTTTGAGAGGAACAGCAGCTATTGCAAATAAATGCGGGAAAAAAATTCCCTTGCTGTGGTTGTCGGAAACTCCTTGTGCATCCTGTGGTAATGCAAGCCTATGGGCAGAGTAACACATAATCTAAATGAGTTAATGCTGTGAGACTTTGCTGCCCTGGAGAAGTTAAGTGTGTGGATAGGAGATAGGACAACTATGGTATCTAGGGATTTTTACCTTATTCCTAACAATACCTGAGCTGCAAGGGGATAAATAAACTGCAGGGAGCTGTGAGTGCTTGGCCAGCATGGGCAAGGACATGAGCTGTGTGTTATTGCATTGGGCAACCAAACTCAGCACTTTCTTGGGGACACATAGCAGGTGAAGGAAGTGTGGGAGCAGTCCCTGTGCACCATTCCTTCATCCACTTAGTGCAGCAGCCTTTGGGCCATGCATGTTACATCTGTTGGGGCAATGGGATGACTTCTCCAGTTGCCCCAGAGGTGATGGTCTTCCTCTGCTTGCTGTTCAATCCGGATAGACCTCAATGGGTCGAATTGACTCCTGAAGGGGAGGGATGTGGAAATTTGTGTATAGGAGATATGAAGGAAATTGAATGTCTGATCCATTTTTCAACCAAGACATTAAGTCTGAGCTGGAGGAAGCTGAGAAGAGCAGAAGAAAAGGCTTCTGGGCAGGGAATGAGATATGTAGGAAAATCTCCTCCAACTGCTAAGGCTACTGATGCTGCGAGGAAGCAAAAACAGCCTTCTGAGTGGGAAATAGCTCTTCTGAGATGTTTTACTGGCATGATGTTTTCTTGTGTGGTGTAGGTGTACAGTAACTATCCTCCCACCAAAGGCTGAGGTGCTGTTGTCTTGGTTGTGGAGCTAGACTAGCAATAGGCTTTGCCTTGTGCTTAGCTCTCATGGTGAGGTATCTTTCTGTTTCTGCTGCTCACAGCTTGATTTGAGGACAGCTGCTGTGAAAAGTGGCCCTTGAGCAGTTCTGGGATCCCCTGTTCTTGCTGGGGAAAGGCTGCAGAGCAGCCAGCTGTCCTTCTCCTCCCAGGAGCTGTAAATCTTCTCTGTGCAGCCCTGGGAGAAAATGTGAAACTGAACTTCCCTACAGTTTAATCTTCAAAGCAGTAACCCAATTTACTGAACAGCTGTGAGATATGGCACTGACCCAGAATATTAACTTGTCTCCCTGCCTTGCGGTGAATGGGAGCTACAGTTCAAAAGCCACTGGCCCCTGTTATGTCCCGCAATGGATGTTCCCTGTGATGAATGTCTCCTGTGATGCCATGTGCTGTCCCCACAGATCAAGTGGTGGGTGAGAATCACATGGCAATCCCTAGGAGAGGCTCTGGAAAGCGGAGCAGAGATTTCTTTCATAAATTGATTGGTTGTTACAGGAAAACCCCTTTTGGGGGAAATGGTGGTTGGGAATCTTCTAATTAAGTGTGCCCAGCTGGGCTCCTCTTCCTGAGAAGGCAGGAAGGGTATTCAAAGTGGCTTGGGTTTTTTTCCCCAGAGGGCTTAATGTGTGGTTGCTTTCTGGGGGCAGTTTTTTGGTGACGGTGGTCGTTGTTCTTGATTATTTATCAAGAGGAATTGAAAGTTGAGCCTTAAAGTAATCCCCACCTTCCCAGTGGGATAAGGCCTGTGCATCATCTGCTTGGTGTGAGTGTGCCAGCCCTGTTTTTCTGGTTGCTCTCTCCATGAAAAACACACTCCAGATGCTCTGATGCTTAACCCACTGATCCACCTTAACTGTATTTGACAGAAGTAGATGTCTCGAAAGCATTTGTGTTCTTATATCCAGTAAGAGAGAAATCCGTAATCCCCAAGGTTGAAGCTTTCTGTAATACTTCTCAGCAAAGAGGGAAAATCAGAGCTGGCTCCTTGATTTCTTCCCCATTTACAACCCTCCTTTGGCAGGACTGTGAGTGGGTGCTGCGAGCCCTCCAGTCTTCATTGCCATGCAAACCAGACCTTCATCCTCAGCACTGAATCCCAAAGACTGCTCCTAGTTGGTGCCTTAGATGATCAGCAGCACCTGCCAAAAGCTCCTACAGACACGTGTGCAGCTGACTTGGCTAAAGCCTTGCTCGGAGCTGGAGCCAAGCCCTTCTCCAGTCCCATAACTTGCTGGTATTGATGTAGAACTGACTCTTCAGGTTTTGCTTTCCCAGAAGAGAACAGGGTGAAAAGCAGGTGAGGCAGTGTGTAATGTCATTTCCCCAGTTGTATGCTTATGGCAGGAATTGAGGTAAGGGACATGCTGATATAGTCACACAAAACATGTGAATGTAGGAGACCCTGAGGCTCCAGATCTCATATGGCCTGGGATCTCAGGGGCCTATGTGGGTTGAGATGGAGGATGACACGATCACAAGATCATAGAGAGATGGTTCGTAAGGGGGAAAACAAGCCACATACTAAGTTCGTTACTAAGAGAAATGAGTCCAGTTGCCCTCCCTCATGTTGGTTTTTTGTTTGGTTGGCTTTCTTGGAAGGAAGGTTGCTGTGTCATTGATTGCCGCAACTGACACCTGCTGACCTCTGCCAGCGTACTGAGTAGAGATGGACTCAGCACCCAGTGCATGCGGAAGAGCAATGTGGGTGTGGGAGCCTCCAGACACACACCTGGTGTTGCAGACAAGACGATGTATGCTGTTGGGAATTGGATCTGCCATGTAAATGCTACGGGTAGAGTAGCTCGAAGGGTCTACTGAGGCTTGGAGAGAGCCCTGGTGAGGGGCTGAGTCATTCTCATGTCTGGGGCCCTCTAATCTTCGTGTGGCTCCTTCTGAAAAGTTCTGTGCAGTTGGAACAAATGGATGTATGTTCCCAGGAAAAAGGAATGACATCAGCCATTCCCATAAACGGAATTGAGGCCAAAGCCTCCAGATGTCACGCAATGCTCTTTTTTTTTTATATCTCCATTTGACTATAGGAGTGTTTCCTTAACAATCCGCAGCTAATGAATAGAACAAAATGAAGAAATCTGCCCTGGGTTTTAAAGAAATGAATGCGTTTTTAAAAACGTAATGCATGTTGACATGGGTGTGTTAGGGCTTGTGGCTGTATCCATCCAGGCAAGGGGTATATTAATAACACATGGTGGCTACGAGTGGTGCCTGCAAGACCAATCTAAAATAGCCTATAGGTATCCAGCCCTCAATGTCCCTTCTCAGCGTGTGCAGCATATGTCTGTGGACGGCAGTTCTCCTCCTGCAGGCGGTTCTCTTGCTGCCTTGCTCCTCCAGTGGCAAGGCAATGTGTGCCTAAGGCAGTTAGCTGAAGGACCGGTCAGGACCCACTGCTCCTGCTGTGAGAACATCTTGATTGCCGACTTCCTCATGCTAATCGAATCAGGCTTGTTGCTTAATTTAATTGAAACAAAGAGGGATCTGATATGTGGCATCTGTCAGCAACCTCAGAAGGAGGTAGGGATGTGATTCATGTGGTAGGCAAGAGCATTTGAAGTATTTCCTAGAACGATGTATTTCATGGGAAATGCCTTCAATTAGATTTGGGTATTTCCACATTTCCTTGCCAGACTGGGAGCGGGCAGCTCAGCTTGATGTCAGTAAGGAATATCTCCTCTGTGAAATTAATAAAATTACCTGGCCAGGCCTTCTGTGTTCACAGTTGGTTTCATGGTATCTTCATTAAAACACAACAATATGCTTATAATTTGTAATGAAAACTAACCCCTATAGCTCACAGCATGGGGCTGCTGCGTCCACGTTTTCGAGTCAAAGAGGATGAAGGGTAACTTTTTTTTCCCATCCTGAGTATTGGATGAAATGAGAATGGGCAAAACAGGGAGGCTGAAAGTTGTGGAACTTAAGTGTTGGGGGAAACTCTTCACTGAGAGGATGGTGAGGACCTGGCATGGGCCATCCAGGGGAGTTATGGGTGCCCCATCCCTGGAAGTGTCCAGGGCCATGGATGGAACCTTGGGCAGCCTGATCTGATGAGGGGTGAAACCAGCCTGTGGCTGAGTCCGGATGGACTTTCAGGTCCCTTCCAACCCAACCATTCTATGATTCTAACTTCAATATCCTGATGGTCATTTCTCACTGGTGGATGCTGTTGAGGATCCAACCTCTGCCAGTTGAGCTTGTTGCTGACAGCCAGCTCTGACTGCCTCCTGGGTTTTGTTGCAAGACAGAAAGAAGGTTTTGCCTGGTGAATTTTCCTCTACTTATTTAAGTTAAGAAAAGGAGAACTGCAGATAGCCGCTGTAGCACCTCAGTAATAGGAAGTCCTGATGGGACAGCTCTGTTTTGATTCTTCCAGGAGCCTATTGCAGCTGTATAGCTCAGATAGCCCAGTGTTTGCTATCGCTTGTGTGCTGGAACAATGCATAAACTCATCATGGTTAGAGCCGAAATGCAGGCTGACCGGTTGGGAGCTCTTTTTTTCTCCTCTTAGCCATGTAAATGTTTTATGAAGTGAGCATAAAGTCAATAAACACTTCCTGTTTAACATCTGCCTTGTGAGAGATGCTGTACAAAACCACCAGATCTCTCACCCAGCACACGGTTTATTGCTGGTTCCCCACTAAGCACGGTATCAAAACTCATCAAGTAGGAAAATATATTCCAAACTCAAAGAGAAAACAAGCTCATGCCTTCCTCTTAATGATGCTGCATGGATTATACGGCAACGCAGCATATTGAAATTGCTCTGAAATTGGATTTTGGAGCCAGCTGAGCTGCATATCCTGATGGGAAGGCTCCTGGGGAAAGCTGGTCTGCACCTAGCATGGAGAGCAGGCACCCAGCTTGCTTCTTTTCTTGCTGTTTTTCAGCGTGACAAATGAAATTTGAATAATTGCTATGTAAACTGAGAGCAGTTGTTGAATCTGAGAGGGCTGAAAAACATGTGCTTCTCAGCTTTGTTTTCTCTGCTGCTGCTGTTGATTCACGTCAATAGTGGCTGAAATCTTAATACTGTGGAATACAGCAAAGCATTTCTACTTTAAAACTAGAAGGTATGCTGATTTGTTCTCCAAGGTTTTATGGGATTGCAATTAGCATAGTCAAATTGGGTAGGGGCTTGTGGTTTGTAAGTAGTATCACTGCTGCCAGCTCCTGTTTGCATTTGGCCAAGGCAGTGCATGGGTCAGAGGTGGGTGCAAACAATGTTTGACATGGAGAAATGGTTTCAGACAGAGAGAGGGGAGATTTAGATTGGGTATGAGGAAGAAGTTGTTTACAGTAAGGACAGTGAGGCACTGGCAAAGGCTGCCTAGCGAGGTGGTGGATGCCCCGTGGAGACACCCAAGGTCAGGATGGATGGGAGCTCTGGGCTCCAGAAGGAGCTGTGAGTGTCCCTGTTCATTGCAGGGGAGTTGGACCAGGTGGCCTTTAAGGGTCCCTTCCAACTCAAATGCTGCATAAGTGATGTATGGATGCAGCTCCTGACCTTGACTCTCCTATTCCTTTTATGAGCTGTTAGCAAGTATGTCTAGCAGGTAGTAGACTTGCTTTGGTCTACTTGCTCCTCTTGGCTTCCTAGGTAGCTGGGAGATGATTTAATATTTATATTAATCCATACTATATAACCTTTTACATATTAGACATTTTTTCTGTTTCCAGATCTCAGCAATGCTTTCCTTTGTTTAGTTGAGGGCAGTGGACCTTGTGGGAGAGATATTACACCTTTGCTTTGCTCAGCCATGTGAAACATCTAAAAGGTGCAGCTATGAAGCAGGGAAGGCAGGATGACGACTTAATTAAGGGAAACGCTATTATTTCTTAACGATTGTGAAACTGTGCATGTGCCTGTATCCTAAGAAATGGTGATTACCTTCAAGGTGTCAGGGATGTTTTTGGTTAGTAGTGCAGCTGCTGTCACCTTGCTCTTGTGCTCCTGTTCTAGGCTAGGCTGCTGAAGCACTGTTGCTTGGGAAGTCTTGCTGGGCAAACCCTGATTTTCTTATGGTTTTGATTTGCTCCTCTGTTGGGTAACTGCTTTGAATGTGACTTGCAGGGGAACCTCTTCTCACCCCCCAGTGATTGCTCTGATGGAATGTTACAGGTGATGACCTCAGCTTTGCCCCATGTGGGAAAGGCAAAGTCAACCTCAACAAGTAGCTTCTAGAACAGATAAAGTCTTGTTGTTCTGAGGACCCTTTGTACCACTCTAGCTAAAATTAAGGGCCAGACTTCAAAAAACACCTTCTGTAAATACTGCATTTAGCAGAGAGAACTATGCTTTGAATAGACAGCAACAGCACTGAGGGATGGAGCTGTCAGGGCGCAGCTTTGTCTGCATGACTGCTTGCTGCATAGTGCAGATCTGAACTTGACTCGGGCTGGGCTCTCTTGGTTCAGAGGATATCTGCTCAACAGCCTCTCAAACCAGTTGGAGGCAGACTCCTATCTCTGCAATGTGCATAGGAAGGTTGGAGATGGGCGGTGCTGACAGCACCCCAGCCCTTGCCAGGAGAGTGATGTGCAGTTGTGGTGAGTCTGAAGATAGAATCTGATCCCCATTTGGATGTGGTGAGATCACGTTGAAACGAGAACAGGCATCTGTTGACAACAGAGCCACTGTTTCACAACTCCCATCTCATCTGAAGGACGGGTGATCACACCAGGACACGTGATACTGGAGCCTGAAGAAGCCTCGTTTGCTCCTGAATGGCTCTCAGTCTTGCTGCAGATGCCATCTGATAGAAATGTCTTGCATGGCAGTGGGTAAATATCTCTTGGTCCTATTCCCACCCAGAGGAGGGACTGAGCTGGTGTGTTTAATGCTTCATCTGGCTGTGCAGCCTGTCTCCTGATGCTTGTAGGTGATAAGATCAGATAGGTAGGCTCCAGAAACCCTACAGCATGTCCCAGCTAGCTGCTCTCATTGGCATCCAGCTTGCAAACTGCAGTGCTCTGAACCAATGCCCAGGAGACCAGATGAGTGCAGCTCCAGGACAGCAAGCAAGCCACAGTCTAGCCTTGGTTAACACTTTTCTGTTTCATGTCTGTGTTTACAGCAGCCCCTAATTGTGTGGCTGTTTGTCATCTTTGATCTGCAGTTGTGACACTCCCAGTGCGACCGTGCACATCTCCAGAGGTCAGTTCATTTCTTGTTCATCTCTTGCCTCAGAAGGCTGCAGGAATCTCCACTGATATTTTTTTATGAGGTTGGATGGTGCTGTTACCTTGTCCACAGCTCTTGAACTCAGTGACTTCCCCATCTTGTAGGGACTCAATGACATGGAGGTCACACAAAGAGGCGGTTCAATGGAAAGCATGAGTTTGTGCATAGCTCTTGCTTTGAAAGACCTGCTCGACATTTTACTTGGGGCTCTACTTTAGTTTTCTTGCTTGTTAAAAGCCTTGAGGTGAGGCTGAGGGCTCTTGGTGCAAAAATGTGGTCATAGTGGCAGTGAGAATGTGGCAGATTCCTTTTGTTGAGCGCAGTACAGCAAGGGAATGTGCTCTGATCTGTTTGCATGTCCCACCTGGAATTGAGGTGCCCAGTTAAATAAATGCCACTGCTTAAAATCTGTTTCCTTGTTGAGCAGTGCTCACCTCTCCCAAAAATTCCTTGTTCTAAGCAGAAACAGTGCCATATTCTGTTGAGGGTGACAAGACCCAGGAAAGTGAATGTATTTCTCCACTGTCGCTGTTGCTTGCTGGAGACTTGCATCTCGTAATGCAACGTGTAGATGGGGGATTTGCAACTCAGAGTGTAAAAATAGATTAAAAAAAACACAGAAGCCACAACCTTGACATGTTCTCTATACGTGGACTGGGTTTTCTTCCCCTTGCTGTCTTGGAGGATTGTGCTTTGTCTCTCTCTGATTGCTATCTCTTGGCAGGGAAGGCAGGCTGGTCTTTCATTTGGCTATGTTTAGAAACTTGAATTCTGTGAGGAATGCTTGTGATCTGCAGCTGTCAGAAAGGCCACGGGCTTCACGTGTGAGCGCTCAGAGCAGAGGAGCTGCTATGGGAAGGTGCACACAAGCTGCTTTGTTTGCAGCTCTCTGAAGAGAAAGGGCAGGAGAGCTGTGCTGAAGGCTGTGGGAGGCTTTGCACAAGCAAACCTGCACCAGCAACAGTTTGTCTGATTCAGAGACTGTGCATGATGAAGAAAACACACACAGTTCTCTCATTCCGTTGTCACTGCCCACCTCCAGGGCAGCTTTCTTGCAATGCTGATGCCAAGGGAGCAAGTTTGTGAGGTCTTCTCTTTGGCCATCTTGCAACCAAAAGTCAAAAACCCTCAGGCAATGCTCTTTGTAGCCTTGTTCTGCATAGGAGTACCTGCCTTGAGGTCAGTCCAGGTAAACATTCAATCCTGTTTTGTTTGTTTCTTTTTTCTTTAAATAATCCCTCTGGAAGATTAGCTGTTTGGTCTCCTTCTGTGACATGACTCACCAGCAGCAAGAATGGCAAAAAAAAATGATGTTTCCTACAACTTGCTGATTTGTGAAGGATTGAGAAGTCTGGAGTGGAATTGTACTATATGGCTGCTGTGCTGAGTGGGAAGGGACTTAATTTTTTCCATTTCTTGAGCAAAATATAAGAAGATTTCCATTACTTTAATTCCAGTCTGACCTCCCACTCCAAGCTGAGCGACCTTTAGAGCTAGTGCAGGTTTTTAACAGCTCTGTCCTGATATACTTTGAGTACACCAGAGGAGGGGAGACAATTCCACTTTTGAGATCCCGATCCAGTGCTCCACCACTGTCACTGGAGAAAATAAGTTGAGCTGAAACAGCCATTTCTAGAGCTAGTGTTTGTTGTCCTCTTGCTGTGTGCCCTTTACATTGCCCTCTGTTAGGCAGCTGCAAGATGCCTCCTTGGTCATTTCTTCAAGGTTTCACTCCAGTTGGCTGCCTGTGTGTGCTGGTGAGCTCAGGACTAGGCACGCATTCTTGGCATGGTCTCACCAGTGCTGAAAAAGGGCTGAAATTAGAATGAAAGCTGCTATGAATCCACAAAGGACAGATAATAATACTGCTTTCCCTTCTCCTAGAGCCTTGGGCTCTTAGTTGTTTGAGGGCAGTGTATGTCTACCACAACCATTTTTTGTTCATGTCAGTGGAGGTGCCCACGGAGAGGACTCATCCATGATGAGCAAACCTACAGCTTTTCCTGTTTCTCTGGATTTTGCAGGATCAAGAAAGCAGCTAATGGCATCCTCTATGATTTCAAGAATAACAATAAGCTTCCCACATCTTTGGCATCAGTATATTCTTTGCTTTCTATAGCTTTTGAATATTGGCATTTCCCCAAATAATTTGTTTCCTCCTGGGCTCCTTTAGGAGGGATGACGCACTTGCTTGTGAGGGAGGTGAACTGATGCTCAGGCAGCTTGCTCTTGTCTTGCATAAAGATGCATAAAGATGATAAACAAAAGGTTTAAGTTAACAGCAAGCAAGCTGTATCTTGGTACCAGCTCTGATTAGTCATGATTGAAAAGCATAAATTTTTATGTACCAGCTGTTGCTTTACCTCTAAAACAATTGGGTTCTGCAGGCAATTAGCCTGTTGACTTCTTAGTTGAAGGCTTTCAGCTGGATGAGCACTGAGGGCATAGGGTTCCTTTGCTGATTCCCTGGATTCCTATGCATGGGGCCAGGCTCATTCATGTGGCAACTTTGCCTTGGCTCGACTTTGTTTCCTGATCTGGTGGTAACTTTGGCATCATGTGGGCTTCTTTCAAGTACAAGTGTCAGGGATCTCATTAGGATTGCAATGGTGTTATGTAAATGATATTAGGACAATAACAGGATGCCTGAACCCATGAACAAGGACACCTTAAGGTTTCCTGTGCTTATTTTTGTCAGGAAGTCAGGCTTCTTTCTCCATATGTAGCTCATCTTTGACAGGAGAGGTTCAGGCATTAACATATATGCCTGTAATCAGTTTTCTAGTGGTTCAACATGGGTCTGTCTGGGCTTGCTGGCTTAGTGCATGTTGAGGAGTGTGCTCTATAGACCAAAACAGTTGGAGAAGGTTATAGGCCAGCTGAAGCTTGCAAAGCCTAAGCCTACGTTGTCTTGTTAAATCACCCTGGGCAGCCAAAAGTGGAGAGCACTGGGGCTTTCTTATCTTCTAGCCTGTGTAGTTGGAGTAGACTTTAATGGACAAAGTTGTTCCCAATTTCTCCTGATGGCTTTTCTGTAACATTCTACAGTCCCAGCTTTTCCTTTTGTAGTCCATTGTTGATGGGTTTCTGCTACAGTTCTTCTGCTCCAAGAAATGGGTCAGAGGTAGTACCTAGAGAGCAGAAGTGATGGAACATACACTGATCCCAGCTACCAACATCTTGGTGTGCTGGTATCTGTTGGTGTTGATGATAGTATTGATTTGCCATCAGGCTTTGGCATGTAAATAGTCACAACCTCCATGCATCTACGCAAGTGTACATCAGTGTCTTTTACTAGTGCAAAATGATCCTTGGATTAATGCTAAGGGCTGCTGGTTTGTGAATCTTTGGCCACCAGAACAAGGAAGGCATAGAACTGCTGGAGTGGGTTCAGAGGAGGGCCATAAAGATGATCACAGGGTAGACTGTGCTCTTAGGTTAGGCAGGTTTTATGTAATGGTGCCAAATGTGGCCTTCTACCAGTCAGCTACAGTGAATTTGACAGGTTCTCAAAGAGGTTAAATACTTTTGGGACTTAAAAAGAGGTGCAGAGAGGGAGATGCTTAAGTAGCATCCATGCTGAAGGAGGTTTCTTGCACTGTACTGGATACTAAGGAACTCATGTAGGGTTTCTGTTTGTTTTTGATCCCAGGGTTAATTCAGTCACTTGATTTTTATTCTGTTTCTCAGAGCTGCCTTTCCCCATGTCATTAGTCTCAAATATTATAGTACTTCCTGACACTTCTGCTGACACTTTTTAACTAGCCCACCTCAACACACTGTAGTGTGATCTTAGATGCTTGCTGGAGGAAACCTTGGCTAGATAGCAATTAATCAGAGTAAAGCTGGACCTTCTTCCCTTTGCTGGTATTTGCTTCCTGTTTTAAAGATGGTATATGACTGCATATGCAAGACATAGCAAAGCTTGCAGTATAACACAGTTGAGATGAGATGGGCAGAAAGTTACCTTGGGGATACTCCATGAACTTTAGTTTTTGATATTGAAGCATGTGTACCAAGCAGATATTGGGAAGAAGAGTATTTTGCTGGGCTCCGTGTCCTTGTTTCATGAAAATGGGGTACATCCAAGTCTTTTGAGACCTGAGCATAGGTTGATCAGCCTAAGAGACTTAGCAAGTTTGAGAAGGCTGGCTGAAGTTGGAACTGAACCATCTTTGAGGTCCCTTCCAAGTTATTCAGTGATTCTGTGGCAAAGCCTTTCTCTGTGCGTACAAGTACATGTAAGACCATAAGTGACACAAGGCTGGGCTGGGAGCTGAACCTTCCACTGAGACTAATGTCAAATGATTCTCAGTTTTGATAGGGTAGTATCTGTGAGAAAAACTGGAAATGGGTGAGGTTGTTCTCAAGACTGAGAACTTCCTATAATTGGGGTTAGATGACAGTGCACTTCTAAGAAACAGGGAAGCAAAGGAAGAACTTTGCATCTGTCTACCCTGCAAGACAATAATGTGCTTAGGAACTTACTGCATGAACACAGAGGAAGCGATGGTGTGGTTTAACAAGTCTATTCATAAACCGCTGCAGCTAAATCTCTGTTAATAAGATAAATCTGTTAATGAGATGATGTTAAACAAAACACAACTGGGGGCGGGGGGAAGGAGCTTCCAGCTCATTCCCTTTACAGGAAGGAAAAGCTGGTAGTGAGATGCAGTGGTACTCATTAGGATAAGGGGTGGATGTAGGGCTGTAGGTGTCCATGTTTATTGCAGGACAGTTGGACTAGATAGCCTTTAAGGGTCTCTTCCAATTCAAATCTTTCTATTGGATCTGGACAGCACTTAAACTTGATCTGTGCTTGAAATGGGGAATTTGGTGAACAAAGGGAACGTATGTACTCCTTCAAGTTCGGTTCTTCACACCCGGCCATCTAATTGATATTTTCCACAAGGATAAGATTAGGATTGTTTTAGAAACAGAAGCTGATATGAGGTTTTCATGTCCCCTGAGTAAAAAATGCCTATGGGGTGAAAGTAGTACCTGCCCTCTGCTTTCAGAGATTGGAAAGCAAAGAGATAATCATTTTAGCTGGATGCAGTGTATCTGTATCAGCATCAACAGGTTCAGAGGGTGTCCTCTTTGCCTTTCTGCTGGGCTTACTGACTTCGTATTTACAAGGCAGGCTTTAAAAGGGACTTGTTGTGCCCAAGGTGATCTTTAAGAACCCATCAAAGTTTTCTCACCACTGGGTATGAGCTGAGACCTCCCCTTGAGAGGCAGAACTTGGTAGAATGATTATTCTAACCTCTGCTGTACTTAAAAGCACAGGGCTATAGAATTGCTAACAAGGGCTCTGCTTGGTTTGGAGATCCAAAATCCTCATTTAGGAAAGCAATCTCATTGTAAACCATCTCTTAAAGTCTCAGTAAAATGACACCAAATTCTGTGAACTTGCAAATGGTGAAATTGAACTGGAAGGGGCAAAACAGGGGTAGACTCCCATCCTACTGAGGCTTCATTACCTTTCTGCAGGCTGTTAATTCAATAAAGCGGTGTAAAAGATCCATTTCTGCCTTGCTTTCAGATGCTATCATATGCTTTTACTGTCCCCTGGATAAGGTATGAGAAACCTTGTGTGTGTGTGGATGGAAAGCTGGCAAGGGCTAGAAAACAAGATAAAAGCATATAAAATTGGCCTTAAGAGCGTGGGCCGATGGAGGGGGAAGAAAGATCTACGGGATCAGAACTGAGGTTACATTTGCATCATGTGCACTCTGAGTTGTTTACACTTCAAATTTTAAAGCATTAGTTAAAATTCTTCATCTCCAGCTCAGGAGAGAGGCTGAATACACTGAGGAAACCCAGGCTCTGCAGGAAGAGGTGGTGTGCTACTCCTGATCAGGGGAAGGTTTTCTGCTTTAAACGTTGCTGTGGCATGGATTAGAAGTAGGCATGCATGTCTTTCACCAACAAACAGTGCGGCTCTTGGATGCAGTAACTACATCTTTGCAGTTGCATTGGCCCCTGTCAACACATTTCATTTCAAGCACGGAGCGTCATAGTTGGAGGTGTCCTTCATCCAAATGCTGGAGACCTCAGTTGGGCAGGCACTTGGCTGTAGCTGTATCAATAACCTCTGCACCCTGCATGGCTTGTGTACAACAGAGTTCAGGCTTTTGGTACTACATAGACCCCTCATATTACAGTGTGTGATCTCTATAGTGATAACACCACCTGGGGTTGACCTGGTGCAGGAGGATCTGTCCATTGCTCCTGCTTTCCCCTTCTGTTGCGAAGCATAGGGAATAGCAGCTGAATAATCAGATACAAGGTTATGCAAATGTTAAATAAGGTTCAGCAGGCGCTGCTGTTTCAGATCAGCTTCCCTTGAGCATAATGCCCAAGACATAACCCCTTGTGCCAAACAGCTTAAAAAAAAACACAACACAGGCCACAGAATGTTGCACTCTAAAACACAAAATAATGGAACTAATGCTGTCTGGTTTATTGTTGAATAATTAAAGGCTGGTTTATATTTTTTCTCTTAAAATGAGAAATCTTGCAGAAGCCAATTCCTGCGTGCTGCTGAGAAAGTGTTTCTCCATGTCCTCCATCAGCAGGTTTGCATTTCCAGACATAGTGGGCAGGCTTTGTAGCTTAACATAAAGACCTCTGATTGCACATGGCTTCTACAGTTGGGCTGCTCTAGAGATATGTTGGTGAAAGCATAGTTTGGCATTGCCATTCAGTATCTAAAGGGAGAGGGCGCTTTAGGGAAGGGGACAGGCTCCTTAGTAGGCCCTGTTGTGATAGAACAAGGGGAAATGGACAAGAAGAGGAGAGACTTAAGTTTGAATATAAGGAAGAGGTTCTACAGTAAGAGCAGTGAGGCACCCACACAGGTTGCCCAGGGAGGTGGTGGACGCCCCATCCCTGGAGATGCTCAAGGTCAGGTTGGATGGGGACATGAGCACCTGATGGAGCTGTGGGCGTTGCTGTTCATTGCATGGTGACCTTTAAGTGAAATGGTGTTTCCAGAAGACAGAGGCACAGCCAGTGGTAGAGCCTATAGATAATGTCTTGCTATGTCAGGACCAACATCTTGTTACAAGCCTTCAGTCTTCCCAAGCTGCAAAGCCTACTGGCCTCAAACCTGGGTTTTGAGTCCCCTGTGGTCACTGATCCTCTTAGTAGATCTCCCACTGTTGACAATTGTTAATCATCTCCAGCTCCTCATTACCTCCCATCCGCCCCATACCTGCTTCCAGTTTCGCTCATCAGGGCCCAAACCCTCAAGTCTTAAATCCTAAAGTCCTAAGCATTGTTGAGCATATGCAATTTAGCTGCTTTTTCTGCTCCCCTCAAAAGGCTTATAATTTGCCTGGATTTTCAGCGATGACAAAAATTAAATTTGACACAAAAAGCTAGCCCTTGCTCATTAAAGTCCCAGTCCTAAATCATGGGTCCGAGGCTTTAAAAAAAGGGGGAAAAAAAAGTCACCAGAAATTGAACAAAACAATGTGTTTATTCCCATGCTGCTTTCTGAGAAGCAGTTGAATGCACATGTTCCAAAACAACTCTGCCTGAGGCAGAGCCGGCTAGCATGCAAAGCCCTATCTTGAACAGCCGGGACTTGGTGAATTTATAAGCAACTGAAAACAGTACTGGGAAGGGTTAGGCAGCCTTAATATTGTCCAAAGATGCAGCCTTGGAAGGAATATTATCTCTTTAAAAAGTCTCCCTTAAAAAAATAAAAGAAGACAAGCCCTGCTGAATTCCCCTGAGAGCACGATGGATTGAATTCAGACTTGCCACACTCTTGCACAGACCTCCACGGACCCCACATAATTCCTGTTTAAATAGCCCAGTATTCTTGAACCTACCACAATAGCACAAAAGACAAATGGAAGTGATTGTGTGCCTGCGAGCCTATTTTCTTTAATGGATGCATTTCAGGGGTCATGGGCCATGTGGCCCTCCCTTAGATATACAATCAGACCCTGAAAGAACATTGTCTGCTGGAGAACTTCCTCTGACACACCACCCTGCTGAAACAGCATGACAACAGCCATGTTTCATTTTTCAAAGGGCTGCGTTCAGCCAACTTTGTAATTAGGACAATGAGGAATACGTATCTCTAGAGCTGCGTGTCGTTTAACAGTTGATTTATTTTTAAGAATGGGTGTGATTCAACAGCTTCTTAAAAACTTCATCTCCTACTGTCTGTATCTTAAGGAATAAGCCTGGTGTTGATCTAGTGATTCTTTAAATGGAGGGCCAGACTTGGCTGGCTTCACTGTTTTGAATGTATTTTTATCAGTGTTACACCAAAGTCTGGTTCTGGAGACTTGCTCCTTGGCCTCTCTATTACCAGCAGCTTTGCAGTCTGTTCGTCTGACCCGTTAAAGCGACCGCCTTGCAATGGAGATGTTTCCTGTGAGAGGTTAGTGACCTTTGTCAATCTGTGCATGAGCTCTGCAATGGCTGAAATGCATGCACTTGTGCTGGCTGGAAGTGCTGCATGCCCTCATTTTAGCGGGCTGAGGGGAAGGAGAGGTGTATAAGGCTCTGGGGCTTTTGTTGCCTGCCCACCGTGGGTAGGGGTGTATGGCGCATTCCTTCTCAGTGTGCTTTCTAAGTATTTGTTTCTTCCTGTTTGGCAATTGTACGAGGGCTGTAGCATGTTAATAACTTCGGTAGTTCAAAGGATCCTTGCTATGCCCTTGCCTGGAAGGAAAGAGGGAAGAATGAAGAACCAACCTGCTGCTGTGATGCTCATCTGATGTTCTCATTCTAGGGAGCCCCTCCTGCTCTTGCTGCTTTTCAGTGCTCTATGGGAGCATGAGGGATCCCTGCTCAGATTCCCTTCTATGTTAGGGCTTTCCCTACAAACACAGAAACCTTTGAATTAGAAGGCACCATTAAAGGCCATCTTGTCCGTCTTGTCCAACTCCCATGCAATGAACAGGGGCACCCACAGCTCCATCCAGCCTAACCTTGAGTGTCTCCAGGGATGGGGCATCCACCACATCTCTGGGCAACCTGTGCCACTGCCCCACCATCCTTCTTGTAAAAAAAACCTTTTTCCTTATATTCAGCCTAAAGCTCTCCTCCTTCAGTTTGAAACCATTTCCCCTTGCCCTATTACAACAGACCCTGCTTGTGTGAGTCTGTCCCCTTCCTTCTTTATAGCCCCCCCCAGATACTGAAAGACCACTTTCTGCTGCCTTGTTTCCTTACTCAGAGGTGCTGATGTGTAATCCTTCCTGAGCAGTGACTACTGACTGCTTTTCCCAGGAGCACACAATGGTTTATGCCGGAAAGCAGGGTATGGAGCTACAAACAGAGCTAGGCTTGGGATTTTGTGTCTGAGGGCATTGTCCAAATGCTTCTCGAGCTCCAGCAAGCTCAGTGCCATGACCACTTCTTGGGGAGCCTGCATGGTGATGGCATTCATGAGTATGGGTGTACTGATTGTGCTATTGTATACAACACAAGTGTTTAAGCGGAGCCTTACCTCTTGCAAGTGCATCATCTAGACACTTTCACTCATAGGTGGGCTGTTGGTCTTTATTATGCAGCCCAGGATGTACATGGAAGCCAAACAGAGATGAGCAAAGTTTGCCTTCCCCTCCTTGTCCCTTTCTACCTGATGTCTTCAAAATTAAGCTGCGTTTGCTGACAAACCAAAGCTTCTCTTGGCATCTTGGGTGGGCAGTATCTCCCTGGTAAGCCCTTGAAGGGTCTTGCTTGTGATAATGTTCCTTGGTGCATGGCGTGGGCGATCAGCACTGAACTCACGACAGAGCTCCATGGTAACAAGCAATGGGATTAACAAGCAAAATAGCCAGTTCTCCTGATTGCTAGCTCTTAAAAAAAAAAAAAAAAAAAAAAAAAAACAGCCCTGGAGCTGGATGAGCACATGCCTGAATCTAGTGTTGTTGGGGTTCAAACGCAAGCTGTTATGCCACCAGCTCTTCGTGGGCCTACAGCTGAGTCTTGTTTTTCAAACGTTCTCATGCTAGGTTGGGCTGAGGATGCTGTCTGCCCTGCAGGGCTGCTGTGGAGCTAGAGTAAGCTCACCAAGTTGGGAAAGGGAGCAAGAGCAAGCAGGCTTTAAGCATGGTGAATGGGCATCTATCTTAGGTCTGCTCCAGGTGTTGCTGACACCTCTGGCATGCTTGCTGGTCTGTATTTCAAATGGGCGGTCTAAAAGTGCTTATTAGTGTAGTGTGGCCAGAGAGGTGTTTGTGTTGCAAAAGCTTGTCTTTAGGTCAGACTTTTTGCTAGCAATACATTAGAGGACAGAAAGGCTGAATCAACATTTCAAAAGGGAAAGGGTATGCCATCATTTTAGCTATTGTATATTGGAGGTAATGAATGTGGTGGGAAAACAAGTAGGGACACAAAGTACACCAAGCTTAGGTGCTGACGTTGAGGCTTTCTCCTGGGTTCAATGTTAGCAGTGTAGGATTAGCTTGAGAGGAGGACTAGGAAAAGCTGAGCTCCATGATGTTAGCTCTGACAGTGCATTTAACACCTGTTTATGACAAGTTTTTTTTCTGATAATGAGTAACTTTTAGGTTGACCAAGGAACTATGATGAGCAATGATACTGCTCCCTGCTGAGTTCTGTCTAAATATATATATGACTTCCATCTTAAAGTCACAGAGTTGTGAAGGTTGAAAAAGACCATGAAGGTCATCCAGTCCAATTGTCAGCCCATCAGTTTCTTGATGTTAGGGGATGAAAATCTTAAAGATCCCTCTCCTGGCAAGGCACTTGGAAGAGAAAGCTTTGCTGTTTGAGAAACTTCAGTGGTTTTCCCTGCTGAATTACCTGAGCTTTTCTAAAGATGGCTTTTTTTCTGCATACTTTAGGATGGCACTTCAATAATGCTTTGTCTCGTAAGCACTGAGTGTGGGCACTCTGTTCTACTGGAACTCTCAGGAAATGAAGTTCTGATGGTCAGCAGAAAATGAATGCGATGCTTCTGTATTTGAGTCATTGCACCTAAAATAGTAAAAGAGGGGGGTCTGGTAGGTAGTCAGGCAACCCAAGTGTGATACAGTTATCTAGTAAGGCCAGTGCAGGCACAGGAAACTAGCAATGATGAGCATTAATTCCCTGAGGCAGGTTTCTATTAATGTGACTATTTCTTGAGTAATTTTCAGCTGTAGCTCTTGTCTGAGAGAGACTCTTCTATGTGGGTATATTAAATAGTACATGGTGTACCGGAGATGGGTAAATGCACTGCAGGGCAGGGCCGTAACTACACTGATCTGTGTGCTCCTCCCCCAGCAGATGAGGGCTTTATAACAACCAGCATTGCCAAAATGCAGATTAAAAACTCGCTGTCTGAGTGAGGATGCTACTTGTTATGCTCAAGTTGCTTTTAAACAAGCAGAAACCTTTTCCTTTGGCAGATCTCCTTTTGGCAGAAGGAGGGGTGGATTTCTTTAAATACCAAGGTTCTAGTCTAATTGGCATCCTCATCGTTTCATCACTGTTGTGTCTGTGGGTGACAGCTCCTTTCTCCCCGACGAGGGTAGTGTGGGTAGCAGTTACAGATCTTGTTTGTTTTTCCTCATTCCCATGGCTGTAACCTCTTTTTGACAGCTGGTACTAACATCTATTTGTTCCCTTTTTGGAAATGCAATGCTTTTTGGTTCCTTTGACAAGCTAAAAAATATATATAGATTCAGCACTAATTCCTGTATGTTGGTGTTCGTGCTTACTGATTTGCCCATCTCGAGTGGGATTGACTTGCAGCGCTGATCTCTTTGTGGGCATTGTGATGCTTTAAGTCCCTCTACTCTTTCTCTAGTTGTTGTTAGTAGAAAATAGGAATTCTGCTGACACATATAAGTTGTCACTTTCCTGCAAAACTAAATTCTGATGTCTGAGGCCAACTATCAACCCAAACTCAGAGTTTAACCGTCCTCCACCTATTCCACCCCTATTCCACCAGACAACCTCCAGTTCAGATTTTGTAGGATCCCCTGTGTGCTGTGGGTCTCCCATATATTGTTCACCATCTTTGAAAGGTAGCTTTTCTATTCCAGTTTTCTCTTCCTTGAAAAGGGATAGATTACTTATCTAGGTGGAATTAACTTGTTTTTTCATCAATTGCAGGCTTCTTAAGGTATTTCTCCCTTGCTGTGCAGGCAGCTCACTTAGAAGCTAGGAGACGTTAATTATGATGATCCTGAAGTAGAACAGTTCCTTTAAGAACTTATATAGTGCTCTTTGGGAATGAGAACCAATGGGCACATGACTCTTAAAACAAAGCAGATGGGAGCTGAGACTCTTAAAGTCCAAGTGCTTAGAAGTAGGGATAGTTTTGTTTTCACCTTTAAATGTCAATAGGCAACAGCATTGCTGTAGACTGAGTGTGCTTAGAACATCAAGACCCGAGACCTCAATACTGCAGTGTCTTGACTAGCTCTAAACTGTGCTCTCCATTTTGTCCGTGCCACTGATGAGGCTGCGTAGTTCAAGTTCAGCAGAATCTCTTTAGAGATCTGGAGGTCCGTGCAACATGAGCATCCTCCTTTGAGGCAGAAGTGGGGTAGTACTTTAATGGAACAAGTTATACAAAACTACTCGAGGTCCTCTGGCTTGCTCTGGGAGATGTGTGACTTGGACAAATTCCAGCGGAGTTCTGCCTGTTGGCAGGCTGCTGAGGCTCACTTAGAAAATGTCCTCCTACACCCCATGAATGGCTAGGTTGATCTTGATGTGTTGATGATGGAAGACAACAGCCCAGCCAAAATAATGGGTAGAATGATGTGGGCAGCAATTGTGCGGACGGTTGGTGGAACAGAGGCTTGGGTAACTCTGACCCTGCCTTAAAATTCACATGCGGATTAAGATTTACTGGAGAGCATTAAAATGTCATGCGTATGCCATGGTCACTTGGTCTCTCCAGCTTTGCAGATGAGAGAATGTGAGAATGACATGTTTTTGGAGGAGTCTTAAAGAGCAGGCTGCTTTTGATATTTAAATATGTATCCATGGAGGCGGGTGGTTGTGTGTGTTGGAGAAGAATGCGTGTTTATTTGCTTGCTTGGATGATTGTTCAACCCACCACTTGTAGCGTGAAATACGAATTTGGAGAGCAGCTAATAGAATGGCTCCAGTGGCTGGGAGCAGATGTGGGGTGGGGCGTGCAGTCTCCAATGTGTATTTAACGAGCTCAGTTTTAAAGACTGGATATAGAAACACAGTTATGCATGTAACCCTTACAGTGCTTTGGCTGTTGGATTCTTGCTTAATTGCAGTTCTCGTTAAGCTTTTCACTTCTGATCGTCTTTGGTGGCTTTTGAAGCCTTAGCTGTTGCTTGAATGTCTAGAAGCAAAGAGCACTGCTTTGATTCCACGGGGTGAGATGAAGCAACCTCTTCCCCAGGTGACAGCCATCCAACAGCTCTTCACTCTGACTTCTGACATGGGGCAGCAAGGTCTGCTCGGCCTGACTTTGGGCTAATAGATAAGCAGCCCTGCCTCAGGTAAAACATGCTGCATTACAAAGGTTTATCTGCCTCCGGAGTCCAGCTAAGAGCCAATCTGGCAATAACAGCTTAAAAATGAATTTACCGTAGGATTTTTTTATGCTTTCTTGTTATGAAAAAATACAATCTGTCTCCTCTGTGCAAATAGTAGCAAAAGCAGAAAGGGAGATGGAGGAAAAAAGCCAACACCCACCCTGTTTTGTCTGTAAGAATTTCATAAAATAAATGGTACTTGGGTGATAGACTGAAATATCTGCAAGTCTACTTTCAATGTAGAAAAGAGTGGATGGGAAGCACAAACAACTTAAATAGCCCTAATATCATCTTGATTTCTGCATACACTGTGGACAGTGTATCTGTGTTCAGGGTATCTGAAATTCCCTGTGGGTAGCTGACATCTGGTTCATCCCACAGGTAAAGGCAGCAAGAACTTGCCAACCAAAACTGTCCTGATCAATCTTAAGTGTCCCTCAGTATTCTCAGCCATCTGGACTTTGGGGATTTTTTCCTTGAGAAGACATTTCCTTCTGGTCCATGGTTTTTTGAGGGAGAAGGCATCAGCACTGTGGCTTGTGAACTGCTGTAAACCAAAGGTGTTCTTTATTCTCTTGTTGATTTGCCCATCTCCTCTAGCAGAGCTGAGGTGGCCTTGGGATGCTTTGCTCTGCCTGTGAGCCTTCCTCCATCATGGAGTAGAAGAGGGATGAGCTCTGCTTGTACATCTTGCAGGATGTTCTCAGGAAACCAATGCACCCAGACATGGCAGCAGTCCTTCCAATCTTCTCTGGCAATGGCATTTCTCTCAATCCAAATGAACTTTCAGATGAAAGGTACGTCTTTGAAAGAAAAGCTTAGGCTTAAAGCATTGCAAAAGTTCTGGTGGTTTGCAAGATAGATGCAGGAAGTTGAGGTCTGCCATGTGAGAAAGTTCTGACAACTAAAAAACATCTGAAATTAACCCTTGGGATAAACATCCTGTGAGAACCGGAACATCCCTTTTTCAGAGAGACAGACTATTTAATCTCTCAAGACTCTCTCTTGGGTCACACAGCTTGGCAATTGGTAGTAGATCTGAGAGGCTTTTCAACTTGGCCTCTGGGAACTCTTTCTGGCTGAACGTTCAGATTTGCATCTGAGGGACTTCCAACTTGGAGTGCGTGAACTTACCCCTCTGTAATCTGAAATGGTGGGAGTTCAGGTCCATCTCAGGCAGCTTTTTGTCAAGCCATCTTGCTTATGGGTTTGATGGCCAACTCATGCTGCGAGCCTGTAGGCTAAGGTGGTGGCGTGGAGGCGGCATGAGAAGTGGCTGGGGTAATGATGTGTGAGGTTGGCAAGGTTGAGAGGCCTAAATCATGTGTAATGTCACAGGAGACTTCACTATGAAGCAACAAATGTCAGAGCAAGGCCAGGAGGAGTGCTAGCCAGAACTGAGCAGAGTAGACTGTGCATACCTATTCTGGACTTCATTTGCTTGCCTTATAAAAAGCCTGGTTGTTGCATGGTGGTCGGCGTCCTCGGCAAGCTGTTCATGGCTTTTCTGGCTGTAGAAATATGATGTCCCCAGAAAGGCCTCCTGATACTCAAAGGCACTCATGCTGGGAGATGTCAGCTCTCTGAAATGTTCTTTTAGGGGGGGAAAAAAAGCAGAGCTCTGCAATTGAATTCAGTCAAATTCAAGATGTGTAGAACAGGAATCCTACGGTGTGGGACAAAGCAGAGCATGCTGTGCTGTGTATTCTGCTGGGGTTTCCTTTCTTATTAAATGACTTAACAGAAGGAAGTCATAACCCTCTCACTGTTCCCTCTTTTGTCTGGAAGAGTTAACTTTGTAGCACAAAAAGTCTGGCACGGAGGAGTTGACCACATAGGGCAAAAAGTGGGAATCCATTTGCTAAATGGTGACTTCCTTGGGGTTTTGTGGGGTGCCTCTTTATAAGGAAAACTCTTATGTTTCTCCTTATGTTTCACTATTATGTGTTTTTTTTTCAGTTGTAGCCAAGTCCATCTTGACAAATTCAAGATGTTTATCATGTTTGGCCTTGCTATAGTGTGCGTTAAAGTTCAGATGCCTCTTGAAATTGCTGTGGATCCTTTGACTTTGGCCACCTTGTACCTTGGGGGCAAGGATGCATGTCAGGTTGATGCTGACAGAGGGAGCTGCGTGTAACACACTTAGAATCGTAGATTCAGTAAGGTTGGAAAGACCACTGAGATCACTAAGTTCAACGATTGAAATTCATCTAGCCACTAACTGTGAGCAAAACAGATTACACACTCCTATCTAAACTATAGGAGAAAATTTAGACTGTTGAGGGGGGGAAAAAAGACCTCAGGTTGTCGAAGAGTTAGAGCTTCCCTTGGAGCTCTCACCAAGAGAGGAACGGCTCACTCGAGGAAGATGATGAGCTCCCTGGTCCAGCTCCAGCCAGAACAGAGGTGTTGCAGCTGCAACCAGAGCCCAAGGAAGGTGTTGGTGGCCCTGGTTGCCCAAGAGAAATGGGAGAAGCCCAAGAGGTATCATGCAGAGCTGTTGGGTTAAAGGCTCCAAAAACTGAGCAATGTACACAGAGTTTTGAATGAAGAGGAATTGGTGGCAGAGCCACAGAGCTCTTGCTTCTGTCTACACCTGCTTAGACCTCTTTTATCTCAAGTATCTCCCAGGGATCTTGCCCAAACTGTTTTTTGGGCAGCTACAGAAAGCCTATTACAGATCTACTCACTTAAAGAGCAGCAGATGTAAGAGCTGTGTGTGTCTGCCTTCCTCTGGATGGCTGAAAACCTAGAGAGCAGCCCTCAAAGGCGTGCTGCGTGCTCCCATGCCGCCTGCCTCAATATTTCTAAGAACTGAATGATGTGAGCAGCCTGTGTTTGCACTGGGAATATTGTGACACTCAGAAGTGACACCCTTAATTGGGATCTGCCTTATGGACCAACTCATTCAGTAATAAAACGCAGTGCTTCTTGCACACAATTCCTGATTTATTTTTTTTAATTATATTTTTTTACCCCCCAAAGGCCAGGAAACTTCAAGTGAATGTGCTGTTCTCAGCTGCGGCTTTCTTCCCTGCTGCTGCTGGCAGAGATGGGCCTTGTCCCAGCAGCAGCCCCTCTGCGAGTAATAAAGGGCAGAGGTGAGGGGAGCTGATCTGATCTGTGTGAGGATTTGGGGAAGGATCACCCAGGTGCATGAGTAGCATAGAGTGGAACAAAGCTTTGCTCTCGTACTTCTATTCACATCTTGAACCCTGGCAAGCTGCTCTATCTATGGCTCTGTTTCCAACCATTTATTTTTTTTTTTTTGAGGCATGGAGAGGAGTGAAAAACAGCTGGGGTTCCTCCCCAGGAGATGCTGAAAGTCCTAGTCACTCTTTCGAGTGTTCTTACCACTCTCATGGCTTTGCTTCTCTGCATGACAGCCCTGGAGCTATTCCTGCCATGGGTAATTGATGCAAGCTGAGCCAAAATGCTGCAGCATTCCCCTGGCCAGGGCTAACAGCACAAACAACTTCCCCTGAGTGGCCAGGAAGCTGTTGAGCAAGGAACTTCCCCCTTGAGCTGCTTCTGGAGGTGGGGGAGGGGGTTCTTCCTGCACAGGGACACCTCTTTCTTAGCTGTCTTTGGAGGAACTATGCAGTCTAGCTCTGTATAACTCTTGTAATGGCCTTCAGTTGTGCCAGGGAAAGGATCAAGTTGGATATAAAGAAAAGTTTATTCCCAGAAAGAGTAACCAGACATTGGAATAGGCTGCCCAGGGCAGCAATGGAGTTACCCTCTCTGGAGGTGTTCAAGAACTGTGGAGATGTGGCACTGAGAGACATGGTTAGTGGGAATGACTTGGTGGTTGGACTTTGGTCTTGGACACCTTTTCCAACCTTCATTCTGTGTTTCAGATGATGTGTGGAAGGGGGAAAATCCCTTCATCCCTCTTAGCTGGGATGAAGAAATAGGTCTGCTGGAGGTGAAGTGGCTACAAGGTGGTGGGGTGGGTTGTGGTTGTGGGCTGCCTCCTCCACAGTGGAGGATGGTGATGATGGGGCTGGTAAACGGTATGGGCCTCAAGTGGATAGGCTGGAGGCAAAGCCAACCTGAGGTAGTCTGGTTGGTGTCTTTCTGCCTTCACCTTGGAGAGGTCTTGAGTTGGCTGTGAAGCAAGTGGTGAAACTTGTACTAGTGCAAGGGGACTGCTATTGCTTCATAACTTATTATTAGCACTCAGTGCTGCTGATTTGAAAATAGAAAATTGGGTGCATCTGTGTGGTGAATGCCCTATAGATTGGGTAAAGTGCTGCATGCTGGGATGTGGACAGGGACTCTTTGCTCTATGCATGTGGAGCAAGAGGGAGGAGGGCTCTGAGGATACCCTGGAGAGCTCCTGTACTTGTCCTGTAGCAACCCTGTTGGAGTCACAGCTTCATCCATTCTCCACAGCACAGCAAAGTGGGAAGCAGCTGGTGTTGGCAGTGTCTGGTGTTCACAACCCTCAACAACATTCAGGAGCCTTGGTGGTGAGGAGTATTCAGGGCCCACCCATATCCTGCTGGTCTCAGATGCATCATAAACTTCCAGTTCTCAGAACTGTCTCTGAAGGATGTGTACGGAGAAGGGTTGCTTTTACCCTTCTTGAGGTTGTGCCAACAAATTGTGTTCTTGAGATAACAGGCACAACTCCTGGTTACTCCTTGTGGGCCCTTCCAACTTGGGATATTCTATGATTCTATTATTCTAATCTTGTTCAGACGACCCTTGTCAGCCTTTGGGTCTCTTGGGTACGCATCTCCAGCCATTGATAGGACACAGTACTCATCTTCCATCAGCACAACCGTTTGGCAGTAGGAAGACCACTTTGGGGGCACAGCCTTGTTCCAGCACATTGAAGCCCATGTTGTAAAGTTAGAGGAATGTATAGTGTGGGAAAACTTGCTGATTCATGTGTCACAAACCTACTCCTGTGCACAGCCTGTTACTAGGGGAGGTTGCATGGTAGTCTGTATGCATCTCAGCATGACTGGGAAGTGTTTATCTGAAGGAAGCCACTTCAAAGCTTCTCAGTTGCTTCCCCCAGAGTTCTCAGTTCTGTTCATGTGGGCTGTCATGTTTTGTACCTTTCAAAAAATGTTACCAAACTGCTGTGATTGCTGTGCAGATCACCTCACATTGGGGTACAGGTGCTACTGTCTCAACAATAACCCAATTTCTAGAACTCTTGTGTTAGCGGCAACTGTTCTGTTAGGATAATCAACTACTTACTGCATTGACCTTTCTGGGTCTGTATTCCTCGTATTCACAGCTGTTAACCAAGCCAGTCTTTTATCAAATCTGTGCTCCAGCATCATTACTGGAGCACAGATCACAAAGGGAAGTGGAATGTGAATGTGCTACTGAGCCCAGCTTGCTTTAGCCTACCTCAGCTTATCAAAGCTGTATTCCTCCAGGCTATGGCTAATTCTGTTTCAAAGCTGCTGGAGGTCTGAATGGCTTCCTATGGTATGATCTTTCTGTGACTTGGGGCTTCTTGGCTACTGGAAATGGAGTGAAAAATTTGTGGCTCACCCAGATGATAGGGGAGGAAAAGCACGCACTTCTTGGAGCCCAGGGGAAGTGTCTTCATCTTTTTGCTCCCTTTGTTCTGTGAACCTGGCTTGTCTGCCAGTGCTCCAAAATGCAATGGTGCCTGTGCTGCCCCTCCAGCAGCTGTAGGCATCAGTGGTGGGACTAGAAAGGCAAAAAAAAAAAAAAAAAAGCCTTAAAGTGGGTTATGTGCAAGGAATAATGAGAAATTAACTTTGTTCCAAGCTGGAGACAGTCACTAAAGAAAGTGAACAAAGGTGGGAAATAAAGGTGTGTGAGTATTGGTTCAGAAAGCATATTGTCACAAGAAGAGTCTCTGTGCTGCAGGATTTTGGAGGTGCTGAAGTGCAGGCAGCATCGAAGAGTGATGACCCCTTCTTTGGAAGGTGCTGTGAAGTGTGGAGGCCCATCTTTAACACTGGAAGACCTTTGGTCATCAGACCCGTTGGAGGCTCGGGATGTTCTATGAGGTCTTCCTGGACTGCTCTGCTGGTGCTAAAGCTCTCTGCTAGGTATCTGCTGGTGGTTTTTTAGGTCAACTCGGGCACTTTTCTGGATGCAGATTTTGTTGCTCCACAAAAAGAGCTGAAAAGACAATTTTGCTTTGCCCCATCCGCATCCCCAGCAATTCCCCTTATGTTCAAAGGTATCAATACTAAGAGTGCCCCAGAGTTTGCTTACTTTTCTCTGCAGGACCAAAACACGAACACAATGTCTTGGGAGGAAGTATTGTCAGAAGCACTGTATATGGGTGGTATAAGATGGGCTTTTCTGTTTGCATCCTGATCTCCAGTTATTACTAATCTTCCTTAGGTTTTTCACAGGACTTGCTGAACTACTTCCCTACGGTTTCTATTGCTTGTTGATGACCTCAGCATTTCTGGTGGAAATGAAGAAAGTAACTCTCCTCATCTTTCAGAAAGAAGGATAATTGCCTTGAATCTGGCTAGGATGGCACTCTCAGCACTTGAATATGCTGTTTAGAACTGAGACAGTGCTATTTAGTGACTTCAGTGTCTTTCATGAGTGAGGTTGAAAGCAGTCTGACTCAATCCACACTAGATCTAGGCAGTGATAAGCCTGATGTGCACTAAGATCGGCGGCCAGTTGTTAAACAGTTGTGAGCTGGAACTCAGCTTGGGCAATAAAGGACAAGACAATAGGCTTTGAATTTCTCAAGGACTGTCAGATGTTATTTACCTGCTTTTTGGTAGAGTTTGAAACCTATAGTGATTTTTTTGGTACTGAGACAGAGTCAGCATGTCTCTGGTGTGGAAAGGCACAAATCTGGACTTAAATAGCTTCTCCATCTGCTGCTGGGTTACAGAAACCAGAGAGACAATGTGTAGGTGGGCTGTTTGGAGGTGGATAGCAAGTTTGGGTCAACCCTTCAGTGAGGATCTCTTTTTAGTGCTAACAAGAGCACTTAATTTATAACTGTGGACTAAGATAGGCATTTTAGTCCCAACCTATTGTGTTCTGACTCCTCTATCCTGAGGAAGAGGCAAGAGGCCTGGGGAGATGATATTTATCAACAATCATGATCCCAACTGGGCTCCCAATGCTTGATGATGTTCATAGCATTGCCTCAGAATATAGTAAAGTATGCTGACTGTGGCAATTGAGGCAGCAATCATTAAAATAGCCTGAGCATGCTAAGGGGAGACCTGGAGCACTTACTGGCGGAAGATGGATGGAGTTAACTGCTGCTTCATTTTCTAGTATATAGTCAAAATACTTGTAATGGCAGGCAAGTCCTCCATTCAGATGCACTGTAGGTATCTGCTTTTTATGACTCTATGCTGGAAACAGAACTGTGCAAGAGCAGCAATCTGCCCAAATGATCCTCACTCAGTGCTGCCTTGATTTGCTTCTCTCTGTTTTCACCAGCTGACAACAGTACAGAACTTGTTGGTAGCTTGGACTGAAAGAGATTTGAGGGAGTAAAGCTTATGTTGACTGTTGAAATAGCTGTATGGCCAAGGAGATAATGTGTGTACTGCTTCTGAAATGAAATGTTTACAGTGTTTTGGAGAAGAGCCATGGTATATTCCTGATGTACATGCTTGGCACATTGATATGAAGGCAAATATATCTGTAGTGTTACTGCTTGGGAGTGGTTATTTATTTGATGAGGTCTTTTGTGCATTGATATATTGGGTACCTAGAAGGGGATGGGAGGTCACTTGCTGCATTTGGAGAGAAATCACTGTTCTTCCTCTAAAGCATAGAATACAAATAAATTACAGTAAATTTGTTCACTTAAGGACATCCTCTGTCCAGCAGGCGTCGTGCATTAGTTGGTTTAATTGTGTCAACTCCATGACCCTAATTCTCATTTGGCTCCAAGCTGACCTCTAGTTCAAGATCTCAATATTCAGAGACAAAATAATAGCACTTTCTTGGAGAAAGCCAGGAAGCAACAAACAGGTTTTCAGGAGAAAAGAAATACTGTGAGCAGAGGAGCTGTTTCGAGCTCTGAATTCAAACATTTCCAAAATCAACCCACTTTCTGGTTTACCAGGCTGTAAAAACATTCTCTTGAATCTAGCTTTGTGTCTGCATACCTGCCTGTAGGAGCATTCTCGGGTTCTGTGAGCCTTCAGAAGGCTTAACACACATGATTTCTCTCAAGTATTTGACTGAGCAAACCCTTCAGTCTACCAACAATATTGAGTAATTCAGCTGGAGGTCAAATGGTGGTTCTGTATCTAGTGTGAAGGCAGTACATGGGAAAACACTCTGTAAACAGATCTCTAGATCTGGCTGTCCTGGTGCTGAGAGATCAGCAATGACCTGAAGCCTATGGGCTGATCTTTGTGGCTACTTTAAACAGGCTGAAATTTTGTGGACTCATCCTCTTGGTTTTGGATGGGCATATGGTGCTTTGCTGCAAAGGAGTTGTTTTCCAGATATTGTATTCAAGCTCTCAGTGTAATCTCTTGCCACATCCTTGGACTTCAGGACCTTCTTGCTCGCTGGTAAAAGGGCAGGGCATGTGGGAGCTTCCCACAGAAGGAAATTACTCTCAGGCTACTCTCAACTTTAATTTCAGTCTTTTCTATCTACTTCCTGAGAATCCCCAGCCAGGAGCCAGCCTGTCTGCAGGAGGAAGCCATCTGAATGGATGGTGGTGTGCCAGCACTTCTGTAGGTGGCTTCAAAGTCTATTAATTATCTTCCAGCTAGGATACCCAAAAAATCTGGAAGAAAAGGATGGAGGATAGGTGTTGTAATTGCAGCTGTCTGCAGAACAGGCTCTGCCACTTGATGTATGCATGTCTATCATGGTGAATGTTGCTGAATGCAGCTTTCAAATAAAATAAGGGTCCAGTTGGGTGCATAAAGCTTGATTCCACAATCTCACAATCACAGAATGCCCTGGGTTGGAAGGGACCTCAAGGATCATGAAGCTCCAACCCCCCTGCCGGGCAGGGCCACCAACCACCCCATTTACTAGACCAGGTTGCCCAGGTCCTCGTCCAACCTGGCCTTGAACACCTCCAGGGACGGGGCATCCACAACCTCTCTGGGCAGCTGTTCCAGCATCTCACCACTCTCCTGGTAAAGAACTTCCCCCTAACATCCAACCTCAATCTTCTCTCTTTCAACTT